>JANIJI010000009.1:2625000-2695000 GCA_024500535.1 Leptonema lineaticorne
TTAATTAAATTGATAGAACACATGTCATACGTGAAAATAAAAAATATTTTTTACATAAAAAATAAAAATAATAAAATAGAGACGATATTTTTGTAATAAATTAGTAAATAAGAATAATATTCGTCTGGATTAGATTCAGCGCATTATTAACATTTTTTTAACTGACATTGGATTAAATTATGCTTTTGCTTTACGTTTTTGGAGGCTTTGTAATCATATCTGGTTCGAAGTGCAATTTAATTCCCACACACCTGTACATTTAGCAATTTTATAACAATGGGAATTTATTTATATAAATGATGTGATCTGAAACTTGATCTTTGGGCCATGGTCATTTTAAATTGCCAAAAATTTAAATGAATATATAAAAGGGGAGACTGGTCTACGAGTGCAATTTAAATGAATCCAAGTTTTTCAGATGATATATATATATATATATACACACATACACACACACACACACATATATATATATATATATATATATATATATATATATATATAATTTTCCGAATATAATATAATATAAATTACTTACCTTAATCTTCAAGTTTTATTTTCGATTCTTCTGTTCCATTTCCAGGATAATTCGCTTTATTCTGTTTAGATCCGAGTTCTTTTACGGCTAATTATTTTATGGCTGTTTCAGTTAAGCACAATTTTATTAAACTAAAAAAAAAAACAAACAAAAAATAAATAAAGGTATTACAAAATAAAAATTGTAGTAAAAAAATGCATTTTTATCATTAAAATAATGTTAAACCAAGTTACAACTTGATAAACACAATCCACTTATCAAACACTAAGGGAGTCTGTTTTATGTCATTAAGATAATAATTTTTTAAATGGGAGAAAAACAAAGATTAGTAATAAATAATAAATAAAAGATTTTTAATTGTTTCATTACTTTTATTAACAATTAAACACAAACATGTTATCAATTAGAAAGGGCTCTTTTCTTATGTTCACTCACATTCAATGATCACCAATATATTAAAACTACAGCAGGTATATTTTTTTATTGTAAATTTCTAATTGAATTTTACCAATTATATATATATATATATATATATATATATATATATATATATATATATGTATATATATATGTATATATGAATTGACGATGTATCATATAATTTATTAAGTACATACGAATTACATTTAGTGTAGGTGTTCAATTCGATTTTTAATTAATATAATTAATTTAAAGAAAAAAATATTGATACTAAATGTAATTAATAAGACAACATATTTTTAATCGAATTTCAATATAAATAATCAAGGAAAGTCTGCTTCGAGCAATTTTGGCAAATTATTCGTTTATATCAAATAAGTACACCTTTTTTTGTGGGCTGTATGTTAATATATAATAATTTTCATTATTATTATTATAATAATAATAATAATATTTAAGCATAACTGCATACCTTTTTTATCGATAAAACATATATATATATTTAATACATATATAAAATCTTTTCAAAATTATTACTATTATATAATAAACAGTTTGGTGCATTTTTTGTACTGAAACTGAAAATGAAAAAAAATCTCGAAAATAAAAAGAACTAATATACATATACACAAAAAAAAGTATAATAAAAACATAAATATATAATAAATAATTTTAACAATTTTATAATAATTTTACACTAGCTTGTTATACATTCATTATATACATCAGTGCAACATTTTCATATTTTTAATTCTTAGTGCATTCTTAAAAATGCAAATATATTATAAAATATAGGAAAAGAAAACAAACTAATGAAAATCATCTTGGAAATAAATGTAATATATACATAATATATATATATATATATATATATATATATATATATATATATATATATATATATATATATATATATATATATATATATATATTATAAGTAAATTACACAGTTTAATAAAATATTGCAATTATCGTTTTAATAATATATATATATATATATATATATATATATATATATATATATATATATATATATATATATATATTGGAAAAGTATTTTATCAAAATGTATATAAATGATAACTCAAACTTAATACACAATAAATTATTATATATAAATTGAAAAAGTGCACGATTACCGAATTGTTAACATTCATAACTTAATCATTATAAGCGAAATAGACGGGATTTTTTTATCATTATTATTAATATTATTATTAAATTATGAACTCGACTTCAGCGGAGTACCCTTAATAAATTTTGTGATTTTCACTCAGTCATATACACGTATATATCATCATATATTTCAAGTGCACGTATAATTCTGACATTTGTGCAATTATTATTTTTAAGTTTTTTTTATTTTTTTTTTAGTCTAAGGAAAGGACACCCACCATCACAACACTACCGCAGTAGTGACAGCAGTCATTGAATTCAAAGGGTTCGTATAAAAGCCCCCGCAGATAATAATAAGGTCACAAGTTCACATGATCACATTAAAAGCGACACGTTTTAATTTTAATCTATATGAAAAAGAAAAAAATCGATCGTTTTATATTATCGGAATGATTATTTTCATAATAATATGAACGGTGCAACTGGTGAAAATCAAAATCGGTTCATAGTAATTAAAGTATTAGATATAAGCGGGATTATTTATTCTACCTACATAATTATAATGTAGACAGTGTTTCCCAATAACGATTCACTAAATATAAATCTGAACATAGAAATAGAAATAGAATTTTTTAGAAATGAATCTAAAAAAATAGATGTCTGATGAAATAAAAAAATCGATTTTCTAATATAGTTAAAAATATTTTAAGAAATATTAATCTAAAGGCACACATCAATGTATAAAGAAAAAAAATTGTCCTTATATAAGCTCTTTGGATAGTTTTATCGATTTTATTAGATTTTTGTTAAAAATCAATAAAATTCCCTAGTGAATCGTATATTGAGAAAACACCGATAATACCGAAAATATTTCCCACAGCCTCGGACAAAAAGACGCGCAATGTGTATTTCGTATATTAAATATTTCATAAAAATAATAAATTTAAAGGAATGTTTTACATTATTAAGCATATTGAAGTATTGAGAAATATCAATAGAAACGGCTCTGGATGGAGTTACAATAATATCATGTGTATATAGTGTTTGTGAATTTTTAATATATTATACACACATATGTATATTATACAGTAAATGTGAAATATGTAAAGCGTACACATCGTTTTTATCAATTCAGAGTATAAAAAATGTCATAAGAGTTAAAGAGTACGTTCAACTATTCGTTCATATCTCCATATATACAAAATATTATAATAAATTATTTTAATTATAAATATCTCATGAGTTTTGCATTTCATACATCATATACAAATATTACACAAACATTTAAAATAAAAACCATGAGCACCTATATACAGAGAATTTAGATTACTATCATCAATTTATGTATACATATAATTTAGTAAATAAGCTAAAGACGTATATTCATTAACATTATACAACGCTACCTCCATCCGGTGGCTGATGGCATTTACCATTGCTAATTGCTAAGTTGTTACCTTGGCTATTTTGCCTATTTAAAGTACTGGAATTAATAGGGAGCATGAAACTATTCGTGCTATTTAAGCTAGTACCGCTACCGTGAGAATCGTTTCCTATACCGCATAGTGTATTTTGACTATTATTTAAAGAAGCGCTACTCGATACGGTCATATTTTGACTCAGAGAAGCCGTATTTGAAAGAGAATTGGCTATTGAATTATTCTGCAAGGCTATTAAAAGATCGACTAAAGCGTTTGCCGCGTTTACAGGAGATAACATATTCAGAAGGCTGCATAGACAATTTGTTTGCTGTGACGGTGATGAATTGTTTGATTGATTTTTCGTTTGATTAGTTGAATTATTCTTTGTAGAACTAGTGGAACTATTCGTAGAATTATTGCCAGAATTATTCTGTTGATGAGCGTTGCAAGTTACTTGCAGGTGAGAAACTCGATGTGTCGGCGACGAAGTTATTTGTGTGGTTGCTATTTTAGCTAGTTGAAGACACGATAAATTATCGGCATCCAGTAAATTAGGATTGGCATTATTCTAAAATAATAACAGTAAAAATTGTATAATGATATTCTCAAATATTTTTCAAATATTGAATTGCATTATTGCTTACCCAAATCAAAAGTTGCGCTACAGGTAAATCACCAGCAGCACATGCTCTGTGTAGCGGAGTTCGTCCATCAGGTGGAGTAGGTCGATTTACATCTACTGGACGGGATCTAGCTAGAGAGTTTAATAAAGGAGTCAGTCTTCCATTAAGCGCCAGTCCACATGCTACTGCAGGTTCATCAAATGATGGACCCAGGAATGTTTTACGTTCATATTTCAACCGAATCCATCTGAAAAAAAAGGTTATACATGTAATGATTTTTAATAATACATACATATATATATATATATATATATATATATATATATATATATATATATATATATATATATATATATATACTAAGAATTTATAACAATAAGTCAGATGTAATACATAAGAGAACAACGATAATAAAAATATTTATACCGTTCTTTGTCTTCTCTAGATGAAGTTGGTTGAGGTTTAGTATAACCTTTCAAATCTGCCTCCCAAACTGAATTTGCCAATGTATTACCGATGGATAACATTACACTCAAATGACCAGGTCTAAAATTATTACAATTAAAATATTAATTTATTTGTAAAATCAATATTTTTTCAATCTAAAAAAATAGAGAATAAAGTATACTAACGGCCATTCATCAAGCTCCAATGATCTTACTCGTGATATATGAGATCCTAAATTCCTATGAACACCTGAGCATTCGATACACATTAATACTCCAAGATTTAAGCTTGCCCAGTCAGGATCTGTATAACATAAAAATATATTTTATTTGAATTATAAAAAAATGATTTAAATTCAAGTCATTATATTACCTAAAGCATCACAATCGACACACGTATTATTTCCTGGAACAAGATGAACGTGTCGCGAAAGAGCCGCTTCTGATCCACCAGGACCTTGAAGAGAGGCGAAAATTTGTCGTTCAACGGCAGAAACCCACGCATCTCTTTCTTCACAATTACCAGCTTCAAATCGCCAACGTTTTCCATCAAGTGATACGATACAAAATTCGTATACTTCTTGATCTAAAATTTTAAATATAAATAAATTAATATAATTTGAAATCATATAATAAGCAAAAGTAAGTTCAATAAAATTAATTTCATACCATCTCCATCTCCATCTTTCTTGAGACCACTACTTTTCATTCTTCTATGTCGCTTCTTAACATGAGGAGTTTCAGTTTTACTATTAACTGAACCGAGACTTGCAGCATCGCCATTCGTAGATGCAATTATACTGCTTGATGAACTGAGATCATCTTGAGCTTGACTGGAAGCGGATACCAATGCTGATCGACCGGGTTCTTTTAATACCTCGAACGCTGTCAGAAGAACTTTGTCAGTAAATCTTTGTGTTTTACCATCTTTAGATTGGTATCCTGTAAAATATTATATATTCTTTCTCTTCCTAATAATACGCAATAATTACAGAGAAAAAGAAACTTAGGAAGAAAAGACGAGAAAGAAAAAAGAAAAAAAAACAATAATTACCACTAAGAGATAAACCGCCTATACTATCATGAATATTAGATCCGTTTAATGATTGTTGACCTCCAGGTAAAGTAGTAATAATTGATTTAGAACCTCTTGGTTTTTGACCAGGAACTTTAACGGTAACATACTGAAGAGATATTTCTTTCCCATGTATATTCTCCATATAGTCCTAAATTTAATAGGCATTAATAAAATATAAATAATAAAAATAAAATTTAGATAGAAAATAATAATAATAAACTTACATTTATACTAGGATGATATGTTAGTCTACCATCATCGCAAAGCGCTACATATTTCTTCTTCCATTCTTTATTCAAAGCTTTACTACTTTTCTTATATAAATAGCCCTGTTTAATAGGAATTGCTCTCCCAGAACCTAATTCACCATTTTTAAATTTATCATCACCTTTCTTTGAAGGTGTAAATAAATTTGACCGCCTCCTAGATTTTCTGGAAGTGGTGGGAGTTGACGATGGAGTTGGTAAATCTTTCGAATCTTTAAATCCGGAATTAGGTAACTGGAGATTATCTAGACATGGTGGCGCAGCAAATTTAGCAACATTATTATTTTCATTAACCAATGCCTGACTGGAACCATGACTTGCAAGAGAATGCCCCCATCTGGCATGGTCTCCATTGATTCCGTGAGATTCAATTAAATGTAAAGATGCGGAATTTTCATTAGTACCGAGATTCGTCCTGTTCAAATGATTGGACGATGCCGAAAACGTATGATGTCCACGATTTAAAGTATCTTTATGAACAAAAGAGGAATGATTATGACTAGGAGAATGATTTGCGTGTAAGGTAGATATGTTCGGTTGCGGTCTTAAAGCGGGCCCCGAAGGAAGACCCAAAGGAGTCGACGGTCGAGAACTACTCGGTGTAAGACACGATGTCGACGATGATAATCTTTGCTGTACTATCTTCTGACACGCTGGAATAAAAAATAAAAAAAATATTAATGGATGTTTAATAATCATTATATACAGAGAACATTAAAAAATGCAATGCTATTCAAATGTCGATACGTATATGGCAATGTTACTTGTAAAACTTACACCATGTTCAATTTAAATAAATAGAATATGCACTTTGAAAATAAATACTTATGTCAATCAATCGATAATGATTTAACCATTAAAGAACACTATATAATTCGCCATAAATGTAGCGAACACTTATTAATTAATATAATAAAGAAATTTAATTTTGAAAAAAATAACGTTTGAATAACAAATTGAATGTAATAATAAGATCCGTCAATTTAATGTGCATTTTCAGTATAGAAATCGTCGAGTATTTATCATAATAACGTTTGTGACGTATGAACCTATATTAATCGGAAATGCATGTGCGGTTTTGAATTTCCCCAATTTAATTCATTACAAATAATTGTGATATAAATATTTAGTAATTATTTCTAATAAAATCACCATTCAATCAGATATCCATATTTGGAAATGAGGAAAAAATAATCTATAATAAATAAAATATAAGAATATCGATACATTTAAATTTGGAAAATATTATATATAATGTATTCAGTATAAATAATAGAAAAATTATAATACAACAGAATGCAACTATGTAATTTAAAATTTGATTAAATTTAAAAAAAAATATTAACAAATTGTGGTGTAAAAAATTAATTTAAAAAAAATATTAAAATATATTTCATCTAAACTAATATCGTTTTGTTAATATAATTATCAAGATGTGTGATATAATTTTTGAAAAGGTTCAGTATTTTTTATCGATAATCGTTTATTTCGAAAAATTTCACTAAACATTGATTCTTTTTTTTTCAAATAAGAAACAATCGAATATATAGAAATTAAAAATATATTTGTTATTTAAGAAGTGAAACGTCATTTTATTTTTAATTTAAAAAATCATATTAATTCTGATAAAAACTTAACATTTAGTACGAAGACTAAAGTTTATTCAATAATTTACCACTGTATTATTAAATATAAAATATTTAGTTAAATTTGATAAAACGTAAAATGTCCTATAAAAGGGATAAACGTTTTTTTTTCTTTCGAAAAAAAAGTATAATAGAAGGATGCTGCTAGAGAAGGCGTTTGATGGTTGAAGGTCGCATTGCAGCACAACCGGTTAGGTAACATAGATACACATACACACACACAAACATACATATATATACGAGCCGATAATTGGATGCGGCTGTATTTTACGGGGGTGGTTGGGTTGGGGGGTGTACAAGGGTTGAAAAGCGGAAAAATATGAAACCGGTGAGGCTAGCCGGCGATCGACGAGCGGCGGAATCTCTGGTGGCCGCCCTTTGAAGGCTGTAGCACGAGGAGCGTCTTCGAAGAGCGGGCAACTCGCCGAATACGCTCATACCGCCCGCACTCAACTGTCAAAAAACCAGTAAACAACACACGCCGAACGGGGTTGCCACCCGTAAAAAATAAAAACGATGTTGCCATAGTTCGTTCGACGCTTCCCTTTTTTTTGTTTTTTTTTATACACATTCGAGAAAAACCGTCCGTTCATCCCCTCACAAAACGATATTTCGATTTATCGAGGCCACTTTTTGTGCCGATTACGAACGTTTTATTTTTTAACCCTTTCCCCTGACTATTGATACCACACGGAATCATCAAATAATATTAAAGATTATAATCATCAAATAATATTAAAGATTAACCGGAATCATGTTAGTTTGTGATTTATGTCGCTTCAAGTTTTCGCCATGTTTTATTGTAGCGAAATAAGTATGTTTCAATTACGATTGTTACTAATATTTATATATAAATCAGAGATGTGTTTTTGTAATTTGAATCTTGTCGGTAAAAATGTAACACCATATTTGAAAATATAATCCAACCATACCAGTATTTTCTATTGATACATACTAACGATTCCATATAGCACCACCTTTATATTTTTATATACATATATAGAAAAGAAAAATGAAAACTCTTTTTAAAAATCTATATGTACCTTAGAAGACACTTCTTCATTTTTTTTATTCGTAAACTTTAATTCAGTCAGGAAAGGGTTAATAAGAACGATCGATATCGAACGTCGTATCTTTCAATGTAAATTATAGATTTGTTTTAATGATATAGTTTTAAATATTTAATTTGCGGTGTACATACTTTTTAGTCTATCGATCGATCGAACGATACATATATATATTAAAAATAATAGAACTAATAATTTATTCAACGAGAAAACCTCAAAAGTTTTTTGACGAAATATGTTTCGATGAATATTATCTTTGTCGATCGGCTTTCTAAATTTAAAAATCTAATTTGAAGCAGTGTCGTTTTTTATCGACTTTAACAAAATATTAAAAAAAATCAATTCGATTTATGGATTATTGATAACAATATAAATATTACGCTTTTACTTGTTCAGTTATCTATTATTATAAAAAATAAATATTAGAGTGTTTAAAGCGATAATGTTGATTTTTTTTTCATATATGGATATGTATAGCTGACATTTATTATTTTTCTATTAACAATAAAAAATTTAAATGTCAACCTATACAAACATCTAACACAGAAATTTAAAATGTTTATTTAATTTATCATGCCAAATGTAATTTTAATCGAATTACTTATGGACAATAGAATACATGACAGATTACACAATAATTTAAAATAAAATTGTATAATATTTTTTGCATCGACTTTATTATAACACAATTGAACACACACATACACATCACCATCATCATCAATCACGCAAAAACAAAAACCGAAATTAATTAACGTCATAAGATGAGAGAAAAAAGCGTAACGCTAATGATATCGCTTTTGATTGATTCAAATTGCATTGTCTGAAGCATTGTTTCGTAAGAAAATCGCAGTTATAATGAAAAATATATATATATATATATATATATAAATATAAAACCAAGACGCAAAATCACGCAAATTAACAATAAAGAAACGTTTAATTAAGCTTTTATCAGATCGCTTTGCGACAGCTTTAATTAATTAAACTCTGTATCGAAGAAAATTTTCCACGACATGCAATATATATAATATAAATATATAAAAAAATAAAATTATATTTACCGTCTTGAAACACCCTTTCGACGTTTAAACCGTATGTGGCACAAGTCTCATAGTACGAACACCTTTTTAGATCGTTGGCCATTTTTCTAGCTTTAACGTCGTCTATAACTCTTGGACTCACATCACTAATGGTATCTGCAATTTAAAATACATTTATAAGAAAAAAAATCGACAACGAAAAAATAATATTTTATTCGTATTTTAATGTCATAGTCACGCTCTAGTTACGGTATGCAAATTTGACAAAAACTAATCTATCAATCTATCGATATCGATATCGATAGATCTGTAATGATATAGGAAAGTTGGTGTTCTTACCTTGAGTCCCCACTAAAATAAGAGGAATTTCAGTGGAATTTCTATATTGAGACATTTGATTGTAGTACGTGTGTATTGCGTTGAAACTAGCTTCGTTTTCTAAACTGAACACAAATATTACAGCATCAACCCATGCAGCGAACTGAAACAAAAATAAGACGAGAAAACGTTAGAAATATTCATATTATTAACTTCAAATATATTACTTTTTTTCTTCGCGATTAAATATAGAGTAGATTTTTATTATCGCGGTAATATTTCTTGAGATATGGTAATTCGACGATAATTCAATTGAAAGGGTTGATTTCTTTTTTTTCAACAGAAATAATTATATTAAGTTGTTTATATAATCAAAAATAATTCTGTTGAATGACGCCAGAAATTTTTAGAGAAAGAAATCTTTTAAAAAATGAAATTATAATTCATTAAGTATTATTAAGTAGGTTATTATAGATATGATATCTAAAGTTGAAAATAAATTTAATAGTATTCTCGATGTGAAACGCATATATTATAATAATATTTATCATAATTCGATTCAATTTATAGCTTTAATTAATAATAGAAGAATGTAACTTTATTAAAAACAAAAATATATTCGTATTAATCGAAAAAGAAATCATTTTTAAACCGCAATAAAATCGATTATATCCGATTCATTTGAAACGAATCAATCTGGCGACGATAATAAATCCATAAATTCACATCGACAAAGTAAAAGCGTTTTACCGGGGAGAAAAAAAAATTTACGACGAATTCGCATTTTCGACCAAAGAAGAAGAGCTTAAAGCGTCCAAAATTTTATTAGATTCGATTTTTTTTCCACCGTCTGTAATGTGGAATCGAGGAGAAAATTTCAATTCGAAACAGCCAGATATATATTTGTAAAAGAGGGAATTTGGGATTTTATCATCGACGAGATATAAGAAAGAACTATATATTTTGATATAATAATATTATAGAAAACTAAAATCAATCCATATATTATATTTTCAAAGAATATACAGAAAATATATAATAGTATAGATTCAGAAATTCCAACAAAATATAAAAATGACACCTGAGATATCCAAGTCGATAACATATTCAAACAATGTGCATTAGATCATCATATTTGGATCTTCGTGATATCACTCGCATATTTTGGGGTGTTATCATTTTAAAATAGGTACTGGAATTTTCATTATTTAGATTCCATTCTCTAACATCGCATACGTTATGTTATATAAAACTCTCCACATTCTAGATTGTGATCTCTGGTTTCTATAAAATAACTTTTGTTCATATATAAATATGTATTTTATCATTATTACCACTGTATACGCGATTGTATTACCTAGGCGACGTGAAAAAAGTGGAAAGTGGAACCGTGAAAAACCGGAAATGGAAGAATATAAAGTGATATGTAAACAAAGCGTATCTATCAATGAGGATATCGGTTGTCATTCCTTTGCGAATGAATTTCGCTTGCATTGTCGACGTATATGAAAAAAAAATCGCGGAAAATTTCGACACGATGTTTTATAAATATATGTATAAATAAAAATAATAATATAAATACATGAAAATGAACGAAGCGTAAATTTTCTCGCGTGCGTGCGTTAAGGTGGAAAAATCGCTCGAACAAAGCAAATACGAGTTGCGTAATACAACATAATAATAATGCAATATATTTTATGTATTTTATATATATTTTTTATTTTTTGAATGAGTAAAAACAAAATACGTTGAAGCGTGCGAAAGTGCGCTTAGTGAGTTTTCATAATTTTACATTTGAGATATGATGGAAAAATGAAAAATTTTCCAACAAAAGCCGCTCGTGTGCGTAAATGCAATAAAAGTTAAGGGAAAATTAAAACGCCCGACAACCTCGATTTCGTTTTGTTATATACTGTTTTTTTTCTATTTTAAAATATAGAAGGGCACACATGTATAATTGCATGTTGTATTTTGGAATATTTTATCATAATCCACAAAAATGTGAATTAGTTTGAATAACATTATTAGGCGAAAATTTTAAATTATATCGTAAGCGATAATTGTATGTTGGAAATATTTAAAGATATTTGAAAATTACAATTATAAGTGTAAAATAAAAAATAATTTACTAAATTGTACATATTTATAAATACGAAATTGAGAACGCTTTTGTATCAGAAATAGATATTTAAACTATAAAACTGATACAAAGCAATAAAACGAGAGACGATAAAAGGGTTTAAATAATAAACCCGAAGCTAAAACATTCTCGATCAGACTATAAACAAGAAAACAAGCAACACATTCACATAAAAATCCAAGTGTTTAGCTATCGTAAATTAACCGAAACCCTCGACTTCGCGAGGGCAACTTAAGGGAAAAAAGGACATCAGCGAGGATAAAGGAATCAACAGGAAGCCATAAAAATTGATACTGAACGCGCCCGAAAGCAAGGGAGGAGACGTGTTCTATTCCGGAAGAGGAGAAAAAAAAGCAATTTTCGCGACGGCCTGGGAAAAATTAGGGGTTGGAAAAGCCTTTCACGCGGAAACAAACGAGCTGTTAATATTAACCGAAAGAACGATTCTTTGTCGGACTTTTTCGACGTCAAATCGAAAGGAAAAACGATATATCGACCGCAATTTATATATATATATATATATATATTTTTTTTTTTTTCGATGTCAGATTTCGATTTGGAAACCGGTCGGTCGGCTTAACCGACCGGTTAAATTTAACCGAACGCGTAACTTGATGTAATTTTCACGGTTATTCGCTCCGCGAGCGATTAACGCGTCGATCTAATTTTGCGCGGAAAATTTGTCGACTTGCAACTGTGGAATATCTAATTTCGGTTAAAAACCAGCGCTCTTGAACTATAAATATAATAGAACAGACGAGATTTAATCGTCTAAAATAGGTCGATTTAAAAATAGCGCATTAATCCTTTCATTCAAAATTAATGTAATTAAGTAATTATTATTTTTATATTAGATATATATTTTTAATTTATAAATGATATGAGACATTATTCGCGATGAAGAGCGATACGATTTGATTAAAACATTAACAAGTCAACCTCGATAATCAACCATTGTACTCGTTTAAATTGCACGTTTATATTATCATTGACATAATTAATCAACATCAATCCACTCGATAATATTGTAATATCATGAATAAATCTTCAATAAAATTTATAAATTGTGATGTTAGTGTATAATTAAAACGAGGTAATCGATAGCGATATAATGCAAATTTGTTGTGAAAACTCGCGGAAAATATATATAATTAAAATTCCGTGACACAGATACATTCCATTGTCCCTTTTTTTAAAGTTATTAAATTAGAAATTTGAAAAATAAGATGAATCAACAAGTTTTTTTTAATAAAAATAAATAAATTGAATTTATAATTCGTGCACAAAATCATCGATTTACCATGCTTTATATGAAATATATTAAATAAATAACAATGAAAAATCACCTTGATTATTTTCACACGTACTCGATTTATTTATTATATATATTTTAATGTTGTTATTATTATTATTTATAATATAAAAACGCAAACTCGACACGCTATGGCGATTTTAAAAGTGAGATTAAAAATTTAAAAATATAAAAACACAGCGATGCACTCTCGGAAAATTTGTTTTGAAAATGGGAAAAACGCTTGGACGACAACGTGTTTCCACCGCGACGGTTCGGCAACGAATAGGCGCCGGCGCCAAAGGGCACCTGGATGGCGCCAAGGGTGGGCGGGAATAGGGCTGAAATAGCCTGGAGTAAGGGTAAGAAGAAGGAGGCCATGAGGCCAACGGGATAGAGCTGCATGTAGGTATAAACTAGGAAAATCTTCAATCCTCGCTGCACTAGAAGGAGCGGTTTAATTTTTCCCACAAGCGTTTTTTTTTTGTTTTTCCTCTCTACTACTACTACTATTACCCGGAAAAGCCCTCGCGCGGACAGGGGAAATCGATACAACTTCGTGTGTCACACATACGGGAAAATACAAATAGTTACACGTGTCCTCTTTATTCAACTTTCGAAGGAAAAAAGCAAATACATAGGGGAAGGATGCGTTGGTTATTTTTATCCCGATGATTATATACGAGTTATATAAATTATTATTTTTAAAACTGATTATATATAAATAATATACTGTATTTTATTATAATAAATAAACAATTTACTTTATACTGAATAAATATAATACGAGCACATATATTTTCAATTATATATTTCGAATAGAAATATACTATAATATATTATATGAAACGAAAATATAGTAGAAAAACTTTTGTAACATATTTTCACCATTATAATTTATATATATATATATATATATATATATATATATATATATATATATCATAGTTTTCCATGCGAAATGGAAACAAAACTTTTTATCACTATACACATTGTAATGTCGATAAAAATACATTTGCGAGAGAAATAGCGTTTTTCCATTGAAATATTACTCGATGTGAATAAAAAAATAAATATAAAAAAATATTGAAAAATTTCTATCTACATTTTAAATTATTATATATTCACAAGTATGAAATATACGGACTCTTCATTTTTTATAGTTAAATTACAAAATCTTCAAATATTTTTTGTTACTGAAAACATTAATAAATCACCGCATTTTAATCAGTATTTCAAATGAAATTATAGTAAATTTCATAAACATTTAAGTTTAATACAGAATTATAATTAAACAAAATATATGTTTTATTATCAATTAAATCTTCACAAATACGCTTATTTATAATTTTCACAGATGGAAAACAAGAAAACAACGACGAAATAACTCATTGCGGAAAATGCAAGTAGTTCAAAAGCGCGTGAGCTTTTCACAAGACGAAACAACAGGTGCGTCCATAAAAGAAGTGCACATTTATTTAATACCGCAAGGCTTTATGTTCGATATTTAAAAGCCGGCCATTAAAAGGGAAAAACGGCAGGTAATTTTCGTCGACGACAAAGATTAAGACTCGAATTAGCCGCACACACAATGTAAGCACGAGATTAAAACGACAAAACCGAAAGAATTCGTCTGTGAACATTTTCATCATTATGCTAAGGGAAAAATTCACATTTTATGTGAATAATTTTCAGGATTTTAAAAGACTTTGTAAATGAGTACGTATTCTTTTGATACAAAATTCGTATTATATAAGTACACAATACTTTTTAATTAATAATAAATTATTTCAATTTATATTAATTTGATATAAAACTTTAAATAAACGGTATATATTTTTATTTCAAAGTTTTTCTCTACAATAAAAACATATAAAATTTTGAAAATTAATATCGAATATATTTTATGCTTTATAAAGCAAAATGTACAGAATATTCATCTAATTTATTATAAAATGCAACTTTAGATATTCATAGATAATTCGTTTTTATTTTCAGTATAATCCCTGTTTTTTACATTCCTTATTCTTTAAATAACATATACTATATTTTATTTTATTTTTATACATCAACCCTATTTGCTTATTTTGTGCAATATTAATATAACCACTTCGTGCTCAAGTTTTTTTTAATATAACTAAAAACATTAGGTTTTTATTTTACATAAAAATAAAACAAAAAAAAATGATAAAAATATAAAAATAGTAAATAAAAATGAAAACGATATTCAATAGCTCGAAAGAACGTCCAATAACGTCCTACGAGTATAGATCGTTCATAAGTCTAACAAACTACAAGTTGAAATGTGCGAACAGTGCTCGGGTTGATGCATTTGAGCAAGCAGTACTTATTCTATAGCATTAAATGATTAAGATCATGTATACTTTAATAAAAAATGTTCGTGATCACTGGTAACTTTTTCAGTCGAACGATTTTTACTGCGTATGCACTTTTTTTTGACAGCGCCCAGGTAGTAAGAGTTTGACGCAAAATTGAAGAAGACATAAAAGGGTTTCTTCTCCATGGGGTAATTTTTTTTTGCACTTTTCCATTCCCCTACGTCTCTGATGGCACGCACGTCGTCGTCAGGTCGGGGTCAAAGGATACAAGTGCGCGTTACACGTATATATATATATACGCAAAAGTTGTACATGTATAAAGGTGCATCGTCCCCATGGGGGGCCTAGGTTCATACAGCTCTACAGGTAGGGCGTAACACCCTACTACCCTTGTGCCTTGTAACTTCTAGGTGGAGGGTTGTGGAGTTTAGCAGGGTGGTTTGCAGCAACTCGACAATCAATATAGCACCCAGTGCCCCACCAGTCAAACCGCTGTCATTGACGTTGGCCAGTCCCAGGTGCTCTACAACCGACGGTTTCAACGTGACCAATTTTTACTGTATATATATGTATATATATATATATATATATATATATATATATATATATATATATATATATATATATATATATATATATATGATACGGACGAGTCATTAACAATTATTAAATAAACACGGAAAGCTCGTGCATTAATCGATTTTTGATGAAGCACAAAAATGCATATAGTGAATGTAAACATAGCATGGGAAATTTATAGTATCGTTCTAGTTATTTTAAAAAAAAGTCCTTCGCGATCGGAAAACTTCTCAGAAAAAACTGAAAAGAAAGAAATCTGTTATATTATTTTCTTCAGCAATCCCCCGAGGACAGATTCAAGAACTTACAACAATGAAATTGCTCATGTTCTTCTTGTATTTTTCTTTTTGCGTTTAAAACCGAGTTTAGTATTTTTATGCTCCAATTTTTTTATATAAATCTTTAAACTTTTTAGTATAATTTTAATATAAAATATTAAAAAATAATAATAAATCACGTGAAATAATATATTTTTTTTAAACGTGAAAAACATCACAAATATATATATATATATATATATATATATATATATATATATATATATATATATATATATATATATTAATAATAATAACGTAACGGCGATAAAATAAATATTTGTAGTCATTAAAATGTTGCTAAGGGCGACCGTGTAATATATTTTTCTTTGAATTATTAAAACATATATATGTTCGAAATATACATTTAATATCCTTTATATAAATTACTGAGAAAATAAATCGATCGATCGATCGACTTATTTTTGTTTAAAAACGATACGAGAAAAATTAAAATTGTTAGAGGGTGAGTAATTGAACACGTAAAAGCTGTCATATAACGCCAGTTTCCAATAGAAATTTTATATAATAGATAATTATTCGATGAAACGCAGATATAATATTACAAATGTTCTAATATAAAGGATACATTAGAAAATATAAGAGCACTCGTATTATTATATTATAATAATACATTGTATATAATAACATATTAGTAACCGTGACATACTTCCGAAAGTTGAACGTGACCAACTCTCGCTTAAACCCCCTTACCGATTAGATAAAATCTATAAAATGGAAAGAAACAAAACAAAATAATAATAAAAAAAAAATCGTGTAGAAAAACCCTGGAACAAAGAGAAAGGATGGTTTTCCAGCAGAATTTTAATAACGCGGAAAGAATAAAAAGAATGAAAAAAAAAACGAAAGAAATCGAAACGACTGTGTAGCTTTATTATTAGCAGATAAGTCACGTATTGAGAAGACAGGAACATAATGTGATTTTTAAATAAAAAAAATCGATGAAATTTATATACGAAACGAATGTTGAAAATTGGAAATAGAAGGTTTAACCATTCTGGACCAAAGTTAAAAAAATAGGTACGGATCGGTGGGGTAAGCTGTGACCCCAAAATTGAATAGATGCACTTTTTTGTTATTAATTTGTAAATTTCTAGTTATTATAATGGAATGTATCTATATTTAGCAAAGTACATCAAAATTTGTTGAATTTCCTCATCAATTTAAAGAATAATTATTGAAAATACGATCGTTTACACGTTTAAGCCACGTTTGCATTGCGTTGCAACTAATATCATACAAATACAGAAGAAGCCTATGTAAATGTTGATATTAATCTATTATATAATACGCGAGACGTAATCTACAAATTATATGCTTGTGTGTTTGTTCAATAAGGTTAAGGAGGAAATTATAGAGTTTATATAGGAAGCATATTATATTCTGCGTTATATTCCAGAAATAGGAAGCTAGAGATTGTATTATATATTTAAAATATAAATAGCAATAGAAATCGATACTAGAGAAGGTGCATCAGAATACATTTAAATGTTTATATTTATTATATGTAGTCTGTTTATATAAAAATATATATGAAAATTTTTCTTCATTGAGAATAATTAATTAGTGAATATTATTAATTGAAAATATGTTCTAGTTAATATTCAGATATAATCTTACAAGTTCATAAAAATTATGTTATAATACAAGCAATTCTGTTTAATATATATATAGAACTAAATATTGTATAACAAATACAGCGAAACTCAATCTTTTTCTTGTGGTGGGTAAGTAAAAAGAGAATTTCTAAAATTTAAAGTAGGTCGCAACACAAAAATTAAAAATTAAATACAGAAAGAGGAAAGGATCTGCTTTTAGGTCACTTTAATAATAATTTTGGAACATATATAGTATTTGCAAAATTTTATTGAAATGGATTTTTTTTCTTCATTTTGTGTCATGTTGAAATTTAGCCATAAAATTTAATAATTTTAATAAATAATTTCATAAAAAGGTTACGCATAATTTTATTGATTATAAAAAGGACACCAGTTCAAATTAAGCATAATATATAAAACAAAGTTAACAATACACGAGGGACACGCGTCATTTTATACGTTCGCATGTTTCCCTACTGACTAAAAAGCGGCAATTTTAAAGTGTAAGAGAAGGATAGAGTGAGAGAAAGAGACGCTTAATTTAGGGCACTTCTTAATTTCATAGGTGGCAGAGGCCTATCATTAACGTTAATGAAACGGCCGCCGTTAACAATCGATGAATTTTACAGGGCAACAATAAACCGAGCATATAATTTCACGTCTGAAAACATGCACTCGCATAGTTTATTCATGGGCGGTGCGAAGTTCTCCCGCGGAACCCTTTCAAAAGCGGCATAATCAGACGCGGATATTAAATATTGAACGAACACACACGCACACGTATACATGGCCGGGCCGAAATGTCACGGAGCGAAACGAACATCGGCGTCCGACGGCGCAAAGGTTAAATTCCGTCGATCGATTTTTTTTAAACGATAACGGTTAAATTTCAACGTTCCGCAATAATTCGATAAGGGTAGATAATTTTGAAACGGCACGTAAATTTTACGAATATTATCGATGCAACGAATCGATATAGCGGAGCAATCAAAGTCACCTTTGACATGGAAATTACCAGTCAATATTTTCGAGGACAAAGTCGAATAGCGAATTTGTAGCGGGCAAAACGATTAAATTGATACATAAACGCGAAAATAATAAGATTTTCGATTATTTAAAGAAAATTTCACAATTGGCAATTTTCAATGAATGCTATAAAATATTGATAAAAAAATAATCAAATATCTTTCATCTTTTTGTTAATCGTTTACTAAACCTCACTTTCTATTGAAGAACTTTTATTATAGAAATAAATTAAATACCGATCCAATTATATAACCCGAATAAACTTTAGAAAATTTAACTAAAAGTTTAATTTAAGCCACATGAATATTTGAAAGGCACTGTCGTAAGTGAATGTGAAGAAAGGGCATTAGTTAAATATATTATTTTAAACTTTATAAACGATTACATTTTTAAAATATTTTTTTTAAATATATATAATATACATTCTCATTTTCAAATATATCAACAATACCAACGTTTACCTATCATTGTTATAATTATATTACATCACAGATATTGTTATAGTAATATTGACTGCGCGTTTACATTGAATAGAATGTTCAGAACTAGATTAGATCCCCTGAAGGAATTGAATAATTCAATTTGGTTAACTTGGGAACTCGTCCCCTTTTACTCTGAAACCGTGTATATAATGTCGTTTTCGCAATTCGATAACTAAGTTCGCACGTGGTGACTTCAGTCAAGACTGGAAGAGCCCAGTTATGGTCTCTTCGAAATCCCGGCAAAATAAAAAAAAAGGGACAAGAACGGAAACAAAGGCAAAATAATACGACAGAAAGCCGCATGCAAGAAATAAAACTTCCGCTTTGAAACTTTTACATTTTATATAGAATAAAATTTAAAAATATATATATATAGTAGAGGCCTATCCATTCCAGTTGACAATTTTTCAGCTGAAACTAATGAAAGAAAAACGAGCATAAAATAGGTGGATGAGTATAGATTACGTTGGTATTATTTGCCGAGTGCTTAATCAATCTTGCTGGTTTTTCCCAACGTTTATCGTATGGAAAAGGAATATATATATATATATATATATATATATATATATATATATATATATATATACAGGGGAAAAACAAACCCCAAGCCAGACGTTTGGGGTGACTATGGCGCCTCATGCAAAAGAAAAGCATCCACACGGGGGAATCGTCAATGTTAACAATAAAAAAAAAGAAAAAAAAAGGGGAAAGAAAGTCGAGAAAAGAGAGACAAATGTCATGCAATAGCCATACTAATTTTAATGGAAGGAAAACGTAGTGTATTTGACTATATATATGCACATTTTACGGCTAATTCTTTCGCCAGAAAATACATTCACATAAAATTTATTGCTTCTGGTCTGATAGCATCAAACAAAGGCGGTTATGATAGCGACGAAATACGTTTAAAAATTTAACTGTTTTATTATAAATGTATATTCTTGACATTTATTATCGATAACAACATTCAAACTAAAATGAATAACTGAAACGGTTAGATAAATCTTTATATATATAAGTATGCTGCGCCCTTCGTATATAGAACAAAGGAAAATTACTTGGAAGAAGTTTCTTAAAGAAGATTACAACGATAATACAATTATAAGCAATCCACTACCTTAACTAATAAGAAGATTGTATCATACAAAGAGATAATACGCTTATTACGGATACATATACAGTTTTGATCTTTTTAATAAAATATCTAATATTCTAAAGTCATACTTTTATATATATATATATATATATATATATATATATATATATATATATATATATATATATATATATATATATATATATATATATGAAAAAAAATCGTATAGTAATTGATGTGTCTTAACATGTCAAGATATTTGTTCGGACAATATATATAAAAAAGTACATTCGAAAATGGCAAGTATTTCCCAAAAAATCCTCGTCCTTTGTCAAATACAACTACTTGAATAGATTTAAATCTATCCAACGAACAAGTCTCGTCCCCCTAATCTTTAACATGCACCGCATACAAAACTCTATTTTATGCTAGCATGTTTTTCTATTATCATCCATATATATATATATATATATATATATATATATATATATATATATATATATATATATATATATATATATATATATTCTGAAATATTTGTACTGACTAGCATTATTCTGACTGCTATGTTTTTATAAGTGTATATATGGTAGAATATGTTAAGCGTATTATAAGAAGTTTAATTAAAAAGTTCCAACAGTCTCTTAAGACATTTGTTTCGTTTGGAAATGTACTAGAGATGTAAAAACCTTTTAGATATTTTAAATCTCAAGAAAATCTAAATAAATTTAACACATATAGATGTACAATTTATAAAAAATATAAAAACGTATTAATAATCAATGAAAATAATAGTTCATTATCGCTGAAATAATATTTAAAAAAATATTAAATTAATTCGACTATACAACAAGTCTATGCTTTAGTCATGAATTTCAACTAAGCTTTCTCAACTCTTAGATATAATTTTTATATTGAAAAGCTTAATATATTATATATCTTTTAATAATATATTAAACGAACTTTTTAATTAAACCTCGACGAACATTAAGACAGGATATAAACGCGAATCCATACTGTGAATGTTCCAGAATACATTTAAAAGGGATTTATTCCTACCGAATGAATATGATTTACAACGTGTCGAACATGAATATAAGAGTAGACAAGTAATTAGTGTGAAGCAATTGCCTTTCGTATGCAAATTTATATATGTACACGTGTAAGTAAGATATGTATTTATTAAATGCGGAATAAACAATGTACACGAATTATTCACGCGGGGGATATGTGTGAATTGAAAACGAAAACAACCGGTAAAATTTATGTATGAAATACGATAAATATTTATATATCAACATTTCTGGAACAAATTTATTTGTAAGGCGAAATTAATTGATAAAATTAATATATAATAGATTCATTAATTCTAAAAGCGATTTTTATTAGAAAGTTTGCGGCGTTTATATACATATGTGTGTATTTAAAAAAATTGATAAAAATAAAACGCGTATATTTTAATATTTGAATATTCTTAGTGTAATTAATAAAAAGTAATATTACATGTGAGTAATCAAACGTGTATTTCTTCTCACGAGTGGAAAATTGGTCATATATTTTTTTTTGTGTTACAAAAATTGTTAACGTTTTTTCGGGAAGGTTGTGAGAATATTGCTTTTTTTTTGTAACAATATTAATAATAATCGCGATGAATATGATTCGAGATGAGTTTTATTTTCACGAGGTTTTTGTGTCAAGGCTTTGTCTCAATTAACACGCGGTATAAAACATGTGAATTAATGGAAACGAGGTAAAATGGACAATTATGAATAACCAACCATTAAAACGATGTTCAACTTTCATTGATATTTCTATTAAAACAGTGGCGTTAAATTCGTGTAAATATAAACTATTTTATATAAAAAAATAATTCGTTATTTTTATTATACTTATTATTCGTTATATTTATAATTATTTATTAAGATAAAAATAATTAAAACGTTAACCATTGAATATAATGCGTCGTACGGTGGTGTCACGAATCAAACAAACATATCACATAATTTTTTGACACATGTGTTTTCACAACTCATCATATAAATTTAGATTTTAATTTTTTTTTTCATACAAAATATTTTAATTTGACATTTATATCGGATGTTCTTTTAAAATAACGCACATGTTTATTTATTTGTGGGTAGCAGGTTACGAATTAAATTCCCAAAATTTGAATATTTCATATATAATACTATTCATAAGTACATCAATATTTTGATTTGAAATATTAAAATTTATATTGAAAATGTCTAAAACTTGATAACTTGTCAAATCAAATATTTCAAATATTCTAACAACAAGTAGCGATTCGCACGCTTAAAATTTCTGTTCTGGAGAAATCTACGATTAAAATCGTTCGCCATAAACTCAATATTATTTTCTCATATAACACATTTTTATCGAAATTTAAACATAATTTACGTATTTAAAAAAACATACACTAAATGGTGCAGAACGACAATGAACGATTTAGTATAAAATAAAGTCACATTTAATCTATTTCACAGACCGAGAATCGAAGTCGAAAAACTCCGCATCGCAGTCTGCAACCGTAAATAATTAAACTAGCAAAATGCAACGAGAACAATGAACCGAACGATGCATTGTACGGATAAACTGAATATATATATATATATATATATATATACCGTCAAAACTGAAAAATAAAAATTCAGTCGAATATGCACATTGCGGGTTGTAAAATAAAAATACGAAAAAAAAAGTATGAAGAGACGCGTGAGGGGAGAGAATAAAAGAAAAATAATGTAAGAAGTGTGATGATGAGAGGCACTTGAGCCTCGTCGAGAGCAGACGTCGTCACCAGAAACAATGATGAATGTCATCGTCTATATATGGAGATACGTGACTTTGCGTGTCGACAACGACGCGATAATCATAAGAAAATTCGATGAATATTCATATTTTTTCATAACCGACGAACAAGCGATGAAAAACAATATTTTGAACGTTTGCCGCAACGGAATAAATTATGCGAAGCGACGGAGTGTGGAAATTCGTAAAGGGAAAAGCTTATAAAATAGAAATTTTCGCCGATGCATCTATCTAGCTACGTTGACGAATCAATAATAGTGGAAATTTTTATAAATAAAAAAGAAAAAAATAGGTCTGGAGAGCATTGACAAATTCTAGGGTCAAAGAATTCGAGGTCGACGGCAGGCTGCGTCTAAAGGACGCAGACATATTCAGCAAGGACGATCGCACACACGTTGAATATCCTAAAATGCTATGAAGAAAATTTTAATTATAAATAAATATGTCGGATTAATAGAATGATGAAAAATCGCACGATTTAAATATATATATTAAAATAAAAAAAAATCTTAGAAATAAACAAGCATATTTTAAGTTCAAAGCGATACAATTCGAATAAGATATGATTTTTTTTCAAAGTATCAAAAGTATAAAAGAGGCTTATTTAAGTATATATATATATATATATATATATATATATATATATATATATATATATATATATATATATATATATACTATTCTCTTTGAAGTAGTGTTTTTCTTATTATTTCGACCCTTAACATTTACGATTTTTAAATCGTATCCTTTTGAAACGGTTGAATTGCATCATTGCAAAAAAATAACTTTGAAGAGTTTTCTTCTTATAGATTAATAATTGGAGAGGCATTATGAGAAGAAAAATAATGATTTTTCTAACTAGCTAGCCGTCATATTTTTTATACGTAATTTACATAATTTTATATGAAAGAAAATCAATATAAAATTTGTAAATATATAAGATGAATTTGAAAAAAAAAAAAAATATATATATATATATAATGTTATTCGTATTCAAGGATGATAAGAATAAACAGAAAATGTAGGATATTCAGTTGAAAAAAAAAACTGTTTACAAATTTTCCCATAAAAGAAAAAAAAGTAAGGAAACAATTTTGTCATAGGTAAATAGGCAAATATATATATGGTATATATATATATATATATATATATATATATATATATATATATATATATACACTTCTATATAAAATCGTTGCTATAGGTACCGGAAGTTACAGAAGGGCGGTGCAAAGATGAAAAATAAGAGACGAAGAAGGGCATACATAGGGTGGAAAAATGAAAAGCAAGCAGTGCAACGCATATACTCGACAATACGCCCTTTATAAAGAGGGTACGAAAAACTCTCGTGAATATACCGGTCTTATATTCGAAGTATACGAGTGAAAAACGGAAAATGGAGAAGAGCGACGGGGGGAGGAAGGCTGCAGTTTCCCGTGGATATACGCGCGTTTATAAATTTTATATTTATACGTGCGAAAAGCTGGAGAGTAGAAGGATATTATATTTTCTGGAAAAACATCTTTACGCAGGAAAAGAATATTTTTCCGAGAAATGGAATAATATCTCGTCTTTCGGACAAAGACACAAATTTCGTAAAACGAAGACAAACGAAATTTGAGATGCTTGTTGCCGCAGTCGATTGTCCTAAAGAAAATTGCGTAATATATATATATATATATATATATATATATATATATATATTATTTTTTTCAGTACGAATTATTTCACTTTTTCTCTTATTTGACGAAAACAACGAGGGAATGTTAAAAAAATAATAATAATGCTCTTCCTTCGTAATAATGGGTAGGATATTGCGAAATTAATTCATTACCGCATTCTCGGAAGTTTTTCATATTCGTTGCTGAAAATCGCGAATAATAATGAAGAAAAATAGTGGTCGTTTCGTTATCATGTTAAATTTTTCTTTTTTTTTAATTCTTCGCTTGATTCTATTCATAAATCTGCAGTAATATTGTGAAAAAAATGCGCGATATTAACATCAAAAAGAAATATTCAAGATTATATTGTGAATAAAAAAAATTGAAATTTTTATACAGCAAAATAAAGCTACCCTTGTATTTCTCTTTCGTTCGAAATCAATTTCAAAAAAAAATATGCACTTTTTATTCCACTCCCTATTCTCAGTGTATATCGTATAATCGTTATCCATTAAAATAATCGGTGTTACAATCATTATGTCAGAGCTTTATATTTTTGTTTTTTTTTATTTTAATTTATTTTTATTTTTATTAAAATACTATAATATTGTCTTAATATTTAAAATTTATTATGAATAATAAATATTACAGTACAAACTCAAAATTGTATTACGTACTTAAAAATATATCATATATTAGATCTTATTACAACAATTCCATAACAAATTAATTTCAAAAATCTCGTATTTTATAACTAGACAGACATAATTGTCGATTATTTGAAGAGCCATCTCATATAATTGACCATGATGGTCAATTATATCTGATTATCGTACAGAAAGCGTATTTTCTAGTATTTGATCATGATAGACGGTAATTGTGAAGATATTGATTTTCTAATAGCTCTTCGTACAAATATTGAATGTAAGCAATCACAAGGATCCACCTAAAAACTCTAATAATAATCCATAATATATTAAATTCTCATTAATTAAAATACGATAAACTATTTTATCAGCGTCAATTAAAATCCCTAAATTAGATTGTTATATATATATTTTTGTATTATGCATTATGAAAAATATAGATTTGCTTTAAAATATAAAATAAATATTTTACATGTTTAATAAATGATAAAAACCATATAATATAAAATTAATTATTTCAAACAAACAAGCGAAAAGTAAATATTGATTTCGACGCCTATAAATTGAAATATGAACGGAGACGTTTCGTCTTAACATTGTTGCGATGACAAAGTTTATTAAAAGTCAAACACGCAGAAGATTAACGATCTGAGAAGTGTTAATTACCTGCATCTCGGGCGGTCCACCTTCGTCTCTAATTAACAGAAGATAACTTTGATTATCAACGAGAACTTCTTTTTTGAAACGGCCACCTTCGGGACTCTCCTCTTGCATATAAGAACCCGTAAGATATCTGTGGACGAGGGCAGATTTTCCCGATGATAACGAACCCACGATTCCCAATCGCAAATCTGGTACCGTTCTCGATAACGTCCATTCTTGACTGTTTACGAATGAATCTGAAATAAAATAATAATAATAATAATAATAAAATATATTTATATAAGAGTTCAAAAAGATTAACGCTATATCGGTTCGAGTTTATAGAGTTGAAGAACCAGACAACACCTTTTGCGGCGAAACAAGAGTCAAAGGTCGATGTTTACATTAAAAGGACGAACGGATATTTCATTATAGTTCATTAACGAAAACATCCTTTCAGTTTAAGAATAAACAAATAAACACTTAAAACGATCCGACAGTGTGAATAAAACATATATAAAAAATACACGATCGATTTTATGCGATACGTGATAAAAACCAGATGAAATTTCGAGGGTAATTTAATGTTTAACCGACAACACATATTTGATGTGGTTAAATTCTAACGTCTGTTTGATCGGTTTTGGATTTCCTCGGTAATTAGATATGTCTGTGATTGAAGTGCTTTATGTACGTTTTAACTTCCAATGTCAACCGTTCGGTTATCTGATTTAATTTTGAAGATAGTTACCAACGTTTTCACATACACAAATATAACGTTATCTATCTATATATAAAATATACAGGGTGAACGAAATAAATTTAGTACGAAATATTTATTTTGCAAGCGCTAAAATTATATATATATATATATATATATATATATATATATATAATAAAGTGAGAAGGATAGAATGGGGAGAACCTTTGCATAAGTGTTCATTAGGTTGATGGCTCTTGTATTTTATATAAAAATAAAATTTTATTTTGCTATAAAGGCACTCAATGATTTTATCTTTTAGAAATTTGTCAACCTTCATTAAGACTTTTTATATAATGATTAAAGTGGTGACACGTGTAATTGACAAACGTTAACAAAAAATATATAATAATATAAATATACATTATAAATAAAAGGTAATTTATCATTATCATTTTAGATTAAGGGAAATTTAATGAAAAACTTTCGAAATTGGATTGTTATTTTTTTTTCGTAATATAATAAATAAAATAGAATAGAAAGTTGTATAAATTTGATAATATAAAATAAATAAATAAATAATAAACGTATGTGAAAAAAGTATAATATAGATAAAAAATAATGATAAATCTATTGTTATACGCTCACAAATATATCATATATTTTGTTTATTAATGTATAGAATGGTAAAAAATATATTATATTATATTATAATACGATTCAAAACGATATTTTCAACAAAATATAAATTATTAAAGTATGAAAAAAATGATAAATAAATAAATTTTTAATCGATCAGTACATATGTGTGTGTATATATATAAAAATAATGAAACGGCAACACAAAGTACAAACGGCACAAAAGATGATATGTATTGATGGAAGGTTTTCCATCATCAGCGTTGGCGATGGTGTTGGCGTGATGGCAATTAGACCCGCAATCGGATATATGAGATGGGGGTCTGGGATTCGAACCGAGCGCACAATTTATTATTTTGTAAGCCAAACCGAACGTCCACTATCAATCATAAAAGCGGCGAGGCCACAAACCGCGGAGGTCGTTGTACGATATCTTGAACAATAAACAAAAGATTACAACGTGAAATGTATTATTATTATTATATACTATATAATCGTTTATTGTTTATCAAAAGGGATGATATATATAATTGTAATATATTTTTTTTTATAGAAATGATTGAAATTGTACGATAATATATATTTTTACACATTTTTATACAAGTTTCACTTGTATGTTTGTCCGGGTGGGATTTTGTAATCGATTTTTCGAGCACTATCCGATGTTTGATTGAGCTGAAACTTTGCAAATTTGCTCATTATCGACGACAATGCAATAATCAATTAACAAATTTACAAAACAATTGACTAATTAGTAGAAATTAATTATATCACTTTTACGATATAATTTTACGATATAATGCGATAATACGAAAATACGAACGGTATATTTATCGATAAATTTATATGATAAAACAATGATGCGATTTTTATTATTGGTAAATAACAGCAATATGACATAAAAGTGTATGCTTTTAGTGTCAATTTCTTAAAATGATAAATAATGGAAAATTCTTAAAATTTACAAAGTCAAATCATAAGAAAAATAATTTTAATAAGATATATTGACCATATGGTATATATGCAATTATATTACATTCGTTTTCATTTATAATAATGTACGTAATATTGCAGCGAGATAATAATACAGACGTCACACAAAGAGAAATTGATATCCGTATAAAATAATATGAAATGTCGCATTATTGTTAATCATAATTGCCGTATAACATCGACACGGAACGTTCAACTTTAAAAAAAAATAATTACATAAAATAAATGAAACAGCATAAATCAATCAATGTCAAAGACATCGAGTATTAAACGAGAGGAAGTTGATGTACTAAGACTAGAGAAGGAAAAAAAATATATGACACAGACGCTTCACAATAATGACATGTCAATAATGAGAAACCAACGTTTTTAACCGAGATTGTCTACTCTCGTTTGCGATAAAAACGTCGACGGTTTCCTTTCAAGATTATTAAATTTTAAGGCCATTATGTAAAATGAAAATTTATATATATAAAATGTTATAAAAACATAGTTCAAATTCCTCTAAGATAATGTATAACGTCTGTTCACATTCTGAAATTCCGTGAGACACCCAAGTATTCAATTCAAAATTAACAATTTGATAGTAGAAGTATGTATAATAAATCACTATTATATAATAATCATGTAAACGAAATTATACTAAAAAAATGAAATATTTAATAATAAAGAATTTATAAACATTATACACGAAGACGAAATATTATATATATAATAAATAAATCAAAATGATGAATATAATTTTCGTGTAGTTAAATTAAAACACCCAGCGGGTTAACCGAACTCTAAATTAAGTAGCGAGCATACAAAAGATTTTCGACACGATATTCTAATATTACTAGATTTACCTTTGTTAATTTATTATACTAATATTTAATAGGTCGTAACTTTCGACGAAATAATCTAATCCCGGCGGATATTGTTAAATTTACATCGCGCATACCGCTTTAAACCCCCGAGAAACGATCTCAATTAATTTTATCGCACTGACAATAACAAGTATTGGGCGGAGTCGGGTTGCCTTTAAAATCCGACATTGTGAAAATTCGACGCATATTTAGCACACCGAATATCACGTATATTAATAATAATCGATAATACGTGAGATACGTGGCAATTTCTAAGAAAACAATAGACGGGATCGTCTATGAATGAATGGCCGCGAAGGTGTGTCACAACTTCCTGTATTTAATATACTAAAATAGATATTTAAAAAAAAACAATGAAAGAGGATATTAAAACGTTTAGTAAATATAATCATTCGATAATCCGAAACGGGATAAATTCGAATAAATATTGATAGAAACGGATGCCTCTAGGCGATAGAAGAAAATTATTCTTAGATAGTCGTTTAATTATTAGTATTAAAAGTTACACAATGAACTTTCAAGTGCACGTGAATAGTCATAATAACTAGTTAGTTATAGTAACTGGGTACTACTTGCAAGGTCTGCTTTCACATGATGGTATTATTTATCTTGGAAAGTTATAAAAGGCGTTATGATAATAAAATAACGCAACCGAACACCATTTATGTACGATAATGTTAGACGTGTTGTATTTAAAAATAATAATATTAGTAGTGGTAAATGGTTAATTTAGAAATTTTAGTTGAATCTTAGTGAATCATTATATGGTCAAATCTAAATTACACTATACATATGTAGTAAAACAGCTTTTTAATATACAAATATGTCAGTTGAACTATAATCCTAATGGGATTAGATCTCTTTAATGACGCATAAATTTAAACTCATAATTTATAGACAATATATATAAAATACTTATTTACTATTAAAAAACTAAAATGTTTTACTATTTTGGTTTATGCATCCATATTCCGTGTTCTAGTTAAATAGGATCTTGTAATCGCAAAGTTGTCAGAAACTTTTAAAAGTCCTTTTTATGACTATCGTTCACGTGTTTCTCCAGAGTACCCTTCTTTCATTAAACCACCCTAAGGAAAGTTTGAAAAATATATTAGCGAGTGGGCAGTTTTTATATATTTAAAAAGTTTTCTTAGAGCTCTATTCTGAACTACAATTTTCGAGGCTTTTTCTTAAACAAACATATATTTTAAAATCTAAACATGTACAAATCAATTTTACACGATCATAATTTTCAACCCTTTACGAACAATTTCAGCATCCCTTCGCTTCTTATAATGAAATAATTCCGGTTAACAAACACAGATCTACATAATAAATGCATAAATACTTCAAAAAAAATTAAATATGACAGCCGCACTCGACGTTAATTGCAGTCGCGGTCATAAAAGCGAGACAGGTCCGCTAATTGCAAAATAACGATAAAAACCCATAAAACCCCACATAAAATTGTCGTAAAACTGGTACCGAGCGTACGTTTATTTATTATTTATTACTATTTTTTGTCGGGGCGATCACAAGAAACCCTACGTTGAATGTTTGGCAATACAACAATAGACCCCGAAATATATATATATAGATACGCATAGAAGACGATTTATGTCACCGGTCTTGACCCCGAACAGAACCATATATCACCTGGAATAATAGACAAATATGGAGCACATCGTATATTTCTAAGAAGAGAAAAAAAAAAGGGAATATTACGTGGAAAAAAAGGATATCGTGAGGGAATATATATAGTTAATTGAAAAAAATTAATCGTTCCCAAAGAAAACGAAACGGTCTTTATTACGGTTTAAGACTACTAAATATTACTTCCTTATCGGTATCCCGCAAAGTAATCCTGATTAATGCGCTCATTATCTTCCATCTTTAATTAATATATATTCGGCGTTGACACAATCTCGCTTTATATATACTATATATATATATATATATATATATATATATATATATATATATATATATATAAACACGAAGATAAGACGATAAATGTTAAATTCAAAGGAAAAGCAACTTTTAGATATATATATATATATATATATATATATATATATATATATATATATATATATACATATATTATAAAGCGACTTATCGCTAAGCGGAAACTGAATTTATCGGAAATAATAGTTGAACTAATTTCGAAGATGTCCCGATTAGGAACGGCATGGAAATAGTCAATGAAATCCAATCAATCAAAATGCGAACCACAAAGGTTCGTGTAACGGTTTATTTCGCTTTATTATTATTATGACGATGATGATGATGATGATGACGATACGGAATCTCGGTTATATCGAGACCAGAACCAATTATATTATAAGATCGTAGATTCATGTTGTTCGTCGTGATTCAATTGTCGATTGAAAATTCGATAGCATTTATAGCATGCTGATTTTTAGGTATTTGTACGAATGCAACTTTTAAAGGTCAAGGCGGCCATAGTTAAAAGCGTGAGAGATGAAATATAAAAGATACGTAGTAAAACTAATATTATGATTGTTAACTATGATCTAATACTACATAACCACAATGATTCAATTATATCTCTATTATCATATATATATATATATATATATATATATATATATATATATATATAAAGTTTTTTTGAAAATTTTATATAAAATTTTAACGCAAAAAATAACATTTTATTTATTTAGATTGGGTTATTTTTAGTATTTAATTATTATATTCATTATTTGATTTAATAAAATATATATAAAATAAGCGATAGAACATTATTGGTTACTGAATATTTTGAAGTATTAAAAGTCAAACACAGAAAAGATTAAATTCAGATTTAAAAATGGGGTCACGATTAATTGTCGGTTTATAAAAATATATAACGAAAATTGAATTTATTAAATAAAAATATAATATTTGATATAAAGTAACGACTTTAAACCGTTAAAATCCTTACTATTTTCTATTAAATTCTAAATGTAAGAGAAAAAGAAAAAATATATTAGTTGAAAATATTGAATATTCTCCAAATTTACAAAAAATCAGTTTTATTCATATTATTTTTCCAAATTTTAATATAAAATTATTAAAGATTTTTCACATTAAAAATATCAAACAATTTATCTTCTACTTGGAATTAAATATAATATATACAACGCGTAATTAACCATAATATAATATAATTAATTACATAAAAAGACAGTTATTCACTAAAATAGAAATAATTATTAATCGTACGACCCACGCTAACCCGTTAAAAAAAGAAATTTCACATAATTTAATATTAAAAATTATTATGATACATGTTACGAATTACTATAATATAAACACACAAAAGCTCACAATAAAAAGAACAATCGCATTTTTCTTATTAAAGCAACGATAAAACAGGTTGGATAATCCTTTATTCTATCGGAAAGGATAATTTATACCGACCCCGTGATTTCCATATATAGAAAAGTACGAAGAGAAAAGTCGTGCGTTCTTTTATAAGCTATTTATAAAGCTACGCCCACATCTGTCGGTATTTTTAAAAATTTTATTATGTTGAATAAATAAATAAATAAATAAAAACAAGTGTAATAAAATAAAATATTAACATGCTCAATCTGAATCTAATCTGACGTTGACGAATGATATACTTCAAAAAAAAAATATATATATATATAAGATCAATTGAATTATAATAGTATATAATATAATATTTAGATCGTTTAGATTTTTTTTCACGGTTTAGATATATTAAATTCTATTATAGATTTGTATGAATATAGGCGCTATCCATCATTTATTATTTCGATATATTGACGACGTTCAAAAAAATGTTAGGTGATTGTCGGTCGATCAATATTTATATTCGGCAACATGTTCAAAAAATAATATTTTAAAAGATTAAGTCAGTATAAAAAAAATATATATGTTATAATAATAAACATAAAAAACGTAAATATTAATATTTATGATGTTCAAAAAAGTTTTAAAAGTGCTGATTTTGAAATTATTCAATATCGACATAATATATGCATTTGTATAATTTAAACGCAATTACATCGAAAACGTGATCTTGAATATCATACATAATGTTATTAAATATGTGATAATATTAATATTAAATCGTGTAATATTAACGTTTAATACCGGTTAGAAGATTAATCATGTGACTCGAGTTGATTATGAATATTTAATTAATTATATTCATCGATATATTTGATGAAGATTAATATGTAAATTGGTATATAGTTCAAATTATTTTTTGAGATAGTTTAATGTAGAATATTATAAATTAGTTTATAGACAAATAGCCATATTGAAATTGACTATAAAGAAGTGATTATAAGCGATTAATCGCACGAGCGGCTCGTTTAACTAACTAAAAACGGATGAGAACATTAAACGAATTGGGTTACTATAACGGTTAAATCGAAACAATGCCGTTCGATTGTTATCCAAAATCGGCAAGAAAGTCGACGAATATAATAATAATATATATTAAATATATTACTGTGATGTTAGAAAAAGGAAGAAAGAAATTTTATGAATATTAAAAGAAAATAAATGAGAAAGTATAGTATATCGTTTTTGTTTCCCTAACGAGTTACGTTTAAGGCGAAAGAGAATAATAATATATTGTGTCAAATTTGATTAAATCATAAAATATATTATTGTATTTTTTTTTGCTTTGATATGAAAACGATAAATATCAAAGTATGATAAATTTATAATAAAAAATAATTTTGTACTTGGAATTAGGATTCTCTACGATTAAAATCTGTGACGAATATATATTTTTTTAATTACTGAGAAAAAATATTAAATTAAGTTTTATCTAATTATACCAAAAAGCATTTTTTTAATATATTTTTAAAAATATAATATAAAATTTTATAATATATTGTTTTTATTCAAAATATATATACATCGTGATCACAAAATATCAAACGCAATTTTAAACCTCAAATTTTTTATTAGTTCAAAATTACTAGCAATAAAATATACAGGTTAAAAATAAATATAGAATGTAAAAAATCAATAGTTTAAAGATAAATATTTTCAAATATAAAAAAAATATGTAGTTTTATATTTGTTAAAAAATGTTTATAATCGATATTTTTTAAATCAAAATATTACATATTATAAAAGATAAAAAAACGACTAAATTTATAAATATTTTTTATTAAATTGTCAGATTTATAAATTAACAATATCATCAAAATTTCGTCGTCAGTCGACACCTTCTCAAAATTCATCAAATTTCTTTATTGAAAATAACACTGTCAAATTTCAATATTATTTTTCGCACAGCGTACCGAGCAACCTTCGTCAAATATAATAAATTCAATATAAAATAAAAAAGTCACATTTTTATCGGAACATATGTGTATAAAAAAACGCGTCAAATGCCGCCTGAAAAAATTCGAACGTCCGTAGAAAATTTACCCTTTCGAGAAAATTTCACCGATATAATTTCTATGAAAATCTCGGTAAAATAATATATTTCGATTGAAATATAAGATCGATGCGGCGCACCGCAAGGAGAGGGGGGCAAATAATTGAAATAATCTAAACGTATAAATATGGCATCGCTATGGAGATAGTTAACCGCAACGGGTTTTAATTAAATACCAGCAGAAATGGCGACATATTTCAGTAGAAAATGTTTTATTATATTGGTTAAGAAATATGAAAAAGTAACCATTATAAAGTACAATAGATTCTCAATATACAAAATTAAAAAATATGTAAATAAATTCAGAAGAAATCTAGATTTCTTTATCGATAGATTTTGATTTTAAATTAAAACTAATTATATTACATAATTGAACCGCGATATAAAGATAATAGATAATAATTATAATTCGTCATAAAATTAACTAAATGAGATATTAAAAAACTAACAAAAGATGTCATAATTGTCAAAATCCATTTCCTTAATTCTCTTAAAAAAGAAATTATCTGACAGATAGATCAAAAATCGGATAAAAAATTTCATATATATAATATATATATATATATATATATATATATATATATATATATATATCCTCAGTATATATATATATATATATATATATATATATATATAATATATATATATATATATATATATAATATATATATATATATATATATTATATATATATATATATATATATATATATATATAATATATATATATATATATATATATATATATAATATATATATATATATATATATATATATATATTATATATATATATATATATATATATATATATATATATATATATATATATATATATAATCCTCAGCTGCTTCCAAAGACAATAATTTAATATTAGTCTATAATCTGAAATATCTCAAAGAATTTTTTTTTCAGATAATCAAATACAAAAGAAAAGCTATTATATTATTTTTTTTATAAAAAATCATCAATCAAATATTTGGTGCGGATTTTTTTTAATTGAAAAATAAATAAATAAACATATGGCTATAAAAATTGCTTTAAAACTACTACTATCTTTAATTTATAAGTTGATTGATAAATCAAAATGCCACTGTTTTTACGTAAATCGAATGACCTAAATATGGCTTTACCACCCAGACGATTATTGCATATGATCTTATTGAGCACAAAATCATTCGACAATAGTGCAATAAACACGCACAAGATAACATCAAAAGGATACAAACATGGTAATAAACGATAATTCACGCTCCAATAATTCATTATACAGGAATGCGCAAGTAATCTTCACATATATATATTAATTTCATATTATTATAAAAATTAAATTTAAAATACATTTTAGATATGGCAACGGTAAAAATCTAAATGACAAAGTTCACGATTCTTCCGATTTACCTGTGTTGTGTGTGTGTTATTATTATTGTATGGCAATGGCAATGGCAGCTGTTCTTAGCTCACGACCTAACAGTTTTGGTACCAAGGGAAGTAAATGTGCGATGCCACGATTGTTAAACCAAGACAAAAAATATATATACACATACATATATACTATAGTCGATATAATGGTTAAGAATTAAGCGAGCAAGCCGCGCCATTGTCGACGATAAAATATATAGAGCACTTCATCCCCGAAATACGAAGATATAGAAGGTCCCTTTTTTCAGAAAGAGAATGAAAAAAAATATATATAATGCAAAGTAACAGCTGAACTTGAAGGATATGTCTTACAATCTGCCTATTGTGTGTTTTTCGTAACGAATCGATAGGGAAGATGCCTATTCATTTATACGAGATAAGGCAGGGGATACGAGGAATAATTTCAAAGTTCAAGATAAATTAGCAATATGTATTGTGTTACACCTGCTGGCGTTACACATACACATAATAGATACTAACGGAAATGTTCTGCAAAGTATAAAACTTGATATTCCAGTATAAATATAAAATACAGAGAAAAGTTATCCATATTTAGAATTGTTCATATAAAGCAACATGGCACAATTTTATACATAATAAATAATTATATAAATTTTGTTAATATATTAAAAATGTAACTTAAGTAAGAATAGATTTATATATTGAATAAATATGATTTTAAAATAGAAATAAATAAATCAATGACGCTATAGCCTTATATAGAACAAAATGGACCGTCAGTTCTACGACCAACCTTTAAGCGTATTTTTTTATCAACTACTTGATAAAAAATAGAAAATAAATTAGAATATTTTAAATGTATACAGTATACGTTTATAAAATATATTTGGATAAAATTCTGTGAATCTAGTATAAAATTGTTCCCATTTGTATAAGTTTGAGAAAAACGTGTATAAATTTATATAAAATAAATAATGGATAATGGGGAAAAAAAGTTTAGCGCGAGGCATATTTTTCTAAATATTTCGTGACCTCTACATACATATATAGAGCAAATATAATTTTTCACGAAGGGACAGAGTTTTCGCAACAGCTGGGTCATACGTGATGCTTTCGAACAATGTCGTCCAGTTCAAATAAAATGTCGTCATTGTAAAACCAAAACATATAAGTCAATGTTTACTCAACAGTCTGCAGTGCAAAATGTTTACCGTGCAAATAAATATTGAAAAGGTAAAGAATATAAAAAATATATATATACATACATATAAAACGAAGGTTGGGACAATAATAAAAAAAATTGAAATCGTGAACAGAAAACGGTAACGATTCCAAGTTTTAAAAACAGCAAGTTTTCTACGGTTTAACGTGAAATGCCCGAAGAAAAAGGTAAATTATTATGGGAGCGTACGTCTGAAAACTAAAGCTGAAGTTAAAAGTGCAGTAATGGGTTTTCGACGAGAGAGACTCTTGAACGGAAGCGGAAGCGACGGAGGAAAAAATAAAAAAAAGGAAAACGTAATAGAGGTGGAAAAAACGATAAAAAGCGGGTTAATTAGGGGAAAAATAGTAAACAGCGATAAAAACAAGTTGAAAATCAAAAATAAACAGTTTAAATAGTTGACTTACAATGAAATTTTCATCGATAAAAGAATATAAAATAATGTGTCGAAATATTGATTGTTTCGGGAGATTTGGATGCGCGGTTACTTTTCAAACCTGATAATTGTATGAATGATATATAAAATTTTTATTTTGTAAATTGGTTGTATTAAATAGGATATAACTGCATAAAAAGTACAAATTTGATATGTATAACAATCTATAAAGACGTAATTAAATAAATAATACACTATATCTTAAGATTTTAATGAATGTTTTAAATAATATATTTTAAACTAAAACAATGGTTTGAAAGTTCTCTGAATGATAAAATATAATTTTAATCCTTGAAGTAAATAGAGTTTTTAAACTATATATACATATATGGAAGCTTTTAATAGTCGATATAAGAAATAAAATCAGTATAACAGATCTTTATTACGATAAAAGCAAAAACCTGTATAGTAATTTTAAACATGATCGATATATTATACACCGACGTTTCTCAATCTTCTATTTGATTTTCAGCAATATATTTATATTTGACGAAAAGATGTTTTTTTCGAAAAAAAATAGTTTTATATAAAAACAAGATTTGCGAGAAGAAAACGATTTAATGTCAGACGTCATTTAGTGCAGAAAGTTTTTTATCAACTATTTAAATTCTTTTGAAAAAGGATGTCATGATCAAATGTCTTTATTATAAACATTATAAAAAATAAGAATTTTAAGCTGAAAAAAAATGATAGGAATGAACTCAAATTATTTTGAAATACATCTTCGATTATAAAAAATCACAACATTCTTTACTTAATTGCAAAAAAAAATATCGAAGTAAAAAAAAATAATTATAATAATAAAGTGACGCGTTTTCAAATGTATTAAATATCAATAATCCGTTACGTAATTTCAATATAATTTCCTCACTTATATCATACACTCTTTAATCGTCTATCACACACAAACACACGCACGCACGCACGCACGCACACACACACACATATATATATATATATATCCTCGATCATAGCACGTGTTTACTTCATTCGAGCATATTATTCAGGTCTGATCCGGTCATCACTGCGTCACATTCACACCGGATCAATAACGAGCATACCGGATAAGAACAGAATGGAATACGAGGGAAAATAAACGGTAATATATAAATGTACCAGATGAAAATATTTATTTATTTACAGCGAACGCCATACGATACCAGTTTAAACTCACCGGATTTCCGTTTCTCTTGCGTGAGCACCAGCGACTTGGTACGCTTCGTTCTCAACGATCTCCTTCTCATCGATCTCATGAAGGCTTCCGGCATCCGGGAAAACCTCGGAGTTTCCACGGGCGCTTTTTTTTCAGCGGGTAAAAAGAAATTTTTAACCGCCAACATCTTGATGTTATGTTATCGTGTTTTACTATCGGACTTTTATATATATTATAACATATATAAAATGTTCACAGTTCATCGAATAGTTAACATTATTATTTTTTATAGTTATACATATTTAAATTCTGTAAAATATTTTTTTATAAAATTATTTGTGGAAAATTTTATGTTTTGATATTGTGTTTCAACTATCAATAAACTATTATATAACACATCCCGGTTTTTATAAGGTTATTAATGATAATAAACGTGATATAATGCAATAAAATTATAGTACTTTATTATTAAAACGATTATTGTAACGTGTTAAGTTTTCAATTCTAAAACAATAATATTTTTTAATTTCAGATAGTACAAATAATAAAATTCGTATGACTTTGAAAATAAATTCTAGTTTTACAATAAAAAATAATTATCCGGAAAATAATACAATTATTAATGATAACAATCGTGATAATTAGAAAAAAATATTAATAATTTTTAAATTTAGATAATAACTAATTTAAAAATCAATTAATGATATACATGAAGAATGCAAATTGAATTCGTCATTGAAAATTTAATAATAATGGACATCAAACTATAAATACAATATGAAATTAAGAAAAAAACTTTTGTCAGTACATATATATATATATATATATATATATATATATATATATATATATATATATATATATATATATACGTAAATTTAATTAAATGGCGATACAATAAAATACGTTAGACTCAACAATCACTTAACGATTGTATTTATAAATCACTATACGTAATTTACGTTAAAATCAACCGCGATATTGATCGTCGATAAAACGACGACGTTTTACTGCTCGGCGACGATATACGTGCCGTAAATTTTAAACTCGAATTACGTAAAAATACGTATAAACATGCGTGAAACCAAAAACAAAAAAACATACACACATATATTATTATAGAAAAGAATATATATATATAAACGTCGGCGGTATTTTGCGCCGGATGCAGACGAAACCGTAAACAATTCCAGAAGTAAACAAACAGTGAAATTTACTGCGAAAGCCCAAAAGTTGCGCAACATCGACAAAGTGTTCGAAACGAGATCGCAATGAATTTTCTAAAAGATGTGTTTCAAGCGAAAAGAAATAAATAAAATAAAACAGTGGTAACGTTCATTTACGCCGATTTCGACACATCGGGCGAAATTTCATTGCGCTACAAGATCTCAACCGCAATAATAAAATAAGATTTGTAATTCGAAACCGACGGCGGCAGATGTTTTCGAAAGACGATAGTTACATCGATTATATTTATTATTATTATAAATACTTGGCGATCGATTTCGAGAGATTGTTGCGTGATAGTGATTCTCAAATATTCGATATATTTGTTCAATCAATTTACATACAATATATTTTAATTCAGAAACTGAAACGCTTTTGTTGTATTGCAATTATTCTATCGTGGAGTTTACTTTGTGTAAATAAATTGAATCATTCAAATTTTCACATCAAACTGCTATAATTTATTTTATTATAACGAATATTAAATTGAATTAAAAAAATATGAAATTAATTTTGATGTATAAAAAATTAAACTGTTGTAAAAAAAGTTTAATCTATAACGGAAAAATCTATATTAACAATTATAATGTCGTATAAAAATATAAAATCGTAAAGGTTGTACAATAAAATACAATATTTTAAAAACAAATCAAAAGCATAACGTCTAAAATGAGACCAAGGCCATGAATGAACAATATAATGCCAACGATTTCTAGTACATATTTTTGTTCATCATTTCAATAAACATAATATTAAAATAAACAGGAAACAGGAAACAATTTCATATAAAAAAAACGAATCTTAAAACAATTAAGATGACTTCACACAGATCGAATAAAAAAAGCGATAAAAACGCGCGTTTCAATAACCAAACGACGTCTAATTTTATATTATTTCAAACATATTGAAATCACATATTCGATTTTATATTGTACTATTAAAATCGCCGCATTTTTATACACACACACACACACTATATAACAATTATATTATATATATATATATATATATATATATATATATATATATATATATATATATATATATATATATATAATACGTGATCGAATGTAATAAAAAGTAGTTCAGAATCAGATGTCGACCATTTCAAACGAGAGAACATTAATAAAAATATATGAGAATATTCATATAACATATATTACAAACCGCAAATGAAAGATAGTTTTAGACGAGCGGTTAGCGGATATTCGATATATGAAAACTATATATTAAAACCATTTCAATTATATAAAAATTACTTATGATAGTATTAACCCTTTCGTGACGTATGGATACATAAAAGCGACGTCTACTTTCTATATTTATTCAGTGACATTATGCATTTATGACAGGAAATGGTTGTATTATATTACATTATAGATGAAACGGTAAATCGATATAATTACAATTTTATATAAAAATAAAAATAGTGCTGCAAAATTAGTGTCGTCGCTAAAGGGTTAAGTTTAAAAAAAATACGTTCAATGTCCATAAAGTGTGAAACAATTTTTTAATATGAAAATGTGTCGTCGTAAAATTTATATATCTAAATAACGATAATTTTATTTTTCATTATGCATTCTAATAATGTATGTTGCTATTTCCGTTTAACGGATATTTTTTTTAAATAAAAAAAATCTATTCGTATAACGAATTATTTCGTAATTTTAAAATATTTAAAATATACGAACATGTTTTTTATTTTTTAAGTATACATAAGTAAAAATGTAAATAATGGAACAATTATCGAGAATGAGTTTGTATAATACTTTGAATACATTGCTATATAAACAACTGAGTTTATTTTTTTCTGCATCTTTGCGTTGGTCTTATGTTAAATAGTTTTTTGGAAAAAAATTCGAAAATATATTTTAATTTAATATTAAAAAATACTCGCCATATGTATTGATAAAATAAAAATAAAATTAATTATTTATCAATTAAAAAAATCTTTCTTGATCTAAATATGTCCATTTTTTGAAAAAATGATTTTTATTAAATAAATTATTCGAATATAAAAAATATATGAATTATATTTAACAATTATTCTGAATATTTTTAAAAATATAAATATATTTTTTTTAATAAATACAAGACAATAGTAAAAAAAATCGGTTGATATCTCGTCACGTTTTACTTAACATTATTCGATATGCACTTTCAAAAAATCAAAAATACATAAAACAAATAAATAAACTACAACCAAGAAATTGAAGTGAATTGCATTATCGACCGGTTTTCTTCATTTTTACGAAATCGCCGAAATGTTGCATGCAAAAATAATAAGTAAACCGTTGAATGGAGAGATTTCTCTTCAATGCTAAAAAATGGATTAAAATACACTATTTCAACAATTACCGTGAAAATAATGATAGATTTATAAGATTTTTTATATTTAAATTGTAATTATGTTTGATGCAAAATATTGTTTAAAACACGTTTACAATTTTTGCACATGCATAATCAATAAGTATTTTGAACTCAAACTAATTTTGATAATTTTATAAATCATTGATACAAAAGCTAATATTTCAGCATCGGCTGTATTTCAAATTGAAATAATACGTTTGTCTTAACATATATATGTAATTTGAAATCGATTCAATAACCTGCTTGCTGATCGCAGGTGTCTTTTATGACACTTATCTATATAAAGTTTGACTATCCCTGATATATATATATCATATATATATATATATATATATATATATATATATATATATATATATATATATATATATATATATATACTAATACATATCGATAATTGGTTACGTTCCCGTTAAATACTCGAAATGAATTCGACACGTTAATTATAACTTTTAACATAAGAGAAAAAAAGTAGATCTTATATATAAAAGAAAAATAATTGGCAAAAAATAAAGTTCATCATAAAAAAATCATAATTCAAACATCAAAAATTTGACAGTGTATATACATATTTTTTTGCATTTAAAAATTTACAGTTAAAATGTATACACAAATGTTGAAGTCAAAAATGCGACATTTACTCAAGATTTTTTTTGAGTTTTTTTTTTTGGTAACATTCTCAAAATATATTTATCTTGAATATCAAAATATTGAAGATATCATTTTGTAGTTAAATGTCAAGGTTTTATGCACTCATCGTATATCTTTTTTTTTCACACGTATTCTCTTTTTTTATCCTTCAGTTCATTATCGTGCGTCACGAGTTTAATTTGACGTTTTAAAAGTGAGAACAATTTCATTTTCTGTACAAACGCTGAAACACATGTATAATTAGACATTACGTATGACTGCCGAAAATATCAATGTCGAAATTTAAAAATTGTATTGTATTATTGTATGAAAAAAATGACTAGTATTACAGCAAAAAAAAAAAACACGTGAGAATGTTGGTCACATGTTAAGTACATATTAAATTTTTATGAAGCGAAATCTTTAAAATTTATTATTTTCCTGAAAGACTCGATACGCCATTGCGTTGTTGAAATTATTTTAAAAGCTATTGTAACGCTGATGATACCGTGAAATAAGGTTCAAATTCGTGTAAATCATTCGAATAATTATACTGAGTCAAAAGCACTAAAATATACATGATCGATAATTAAAAAAAATGTGAATTAAACTAAAATCAATATTTTTTTAATGTATTATATAAAATACATTAATTACACTTTTATATTAAAATATAATTTTATTTTTTATTATAATCTTGTATAAAATTATGTAGTACATATTATAATTTTTTTAAAACTAAAATTCATTTCATATACTTTGAATTCAAAATTTAAAAAGTCTATATAAAAAAATATTTTATAGTCTCATATTCAAAATAGATTCGGTACTCAACATATATTGTTTAATATAAAAATTCAGTTAAAATACAATGTATGCGAATATAAAAAACGCATTAACATATTTTACGATTGAAATACGAATAAATATTTATTTTTATGCATACTTAAAATATAGTTGAATAAATAAATTAAATAAAATATACAATGTAACACATAAACGTCTCCATTGTAACGTTATTAAAGTAATTTAACGAGATTAACTTTATTTTTTTTTATCGAAAAATTGCACTTGCACTTATAACAACACTTTATATATGATAATTTAGTATCGGATTAATGCTACAACAGAGAAAACGCCCACGTTAAATATATATATATATATATATATATATATATATATATATATATATATATATATATATATATATATATACATAACTATAATATAAACCGTGACAAATTATCATTGAACGTATTTAAATACACCTGCTGCCAGTTTTAAAACATTTACCGGTTATGACACTTAGAAGAATCATTAATTCGTAATGTGGAGATAAAGTGCGTACACACATATTTATGTAAACGAAGACCGCGTGTTTTAACATATATATATAATATATATATATATATATATATATATATATATATATATATATATATATATATATATGTGAAGTATCATCCCACGCTTTGAAGAGTCTTCTTTTTTATTGTAGTACGATTCGAAAAGCTCGTCAAACCTCCTATTCTGATGCAGTGTGCGAGCAACTTTATAACAGAAATAATAATAATACGTAAAATAAAATATCCCGAGGGCTGTATCGTAAATATGGAGAAGATGGGCATCGCAAGTGCGTACTTTGTAATTTATATATCGGAAGAAAGTTCGGCGCCGTTCGAATTTCGCAATAATTATAGAAGTTTTCAGAGAACGAGGGAGGTTTTTCTTGCGATCGATCAAACTTGATCGAGTTGTAGCAATTTGGTGAAGAAGTAAAAAATAAATAAAAAATAAGGTAAAATATTATAATTAAAAAACGCGGCCGTCAAGGTGAAATTGATAAATTTATTTTGATTTTTAAATTATTTCTATATAATGTGGTTAAATATTGAAAAACAAAAATGATTATAGTGAAATTTAAATTATAATATATTTCATAATAACTAATAAGTAATATATAATTAAAATATAATAGTTTTCTAGATATAGAATAGAAATTATATCGGTAACAATTATATTATACAATGACATTCTAAATTTAAATCATTAAATAAAAATGATTGAAACATACACTTATATAATTTAATAAAAAAAGTTCTTATAAGAAAATATTTTTTAATGTGCAAGTGCTATAAATGTTCATAATTATCCACATTATTGTCATAGATAATTTTTATCTAAATGAAATATTACTTTAAATCATATATCATAAATATAGAAAAAAAGAAAGATAAAAAATTATTTGCGTAACAAACTTTTCGTATTAATGCAAATTTGCGAAATGTGCACGAAAAACTCGTTCCTACGAAAATATTTATACGCATTTCCTCATTAAAAACATTTCGAATTAGAAACGGCAAAATATAATATATGTGTCCAATACAAAAATTCATAAAATTTTCCACTCGAAAATAAATAAAAGTAAAAAATAAATAAATCTCAAATTTAATAAAAAAATATAAAAAACACTGTGGAAAAGAGAAACACACGATTTTTTGTTGAAACTCGTAAAAAAACGCACGAAAAACAAAAACCAAACAATATCCGGAAAAACTTTCTAAGTTCGGAAAAGTGTCAAAATTTTCCGGGAAAGAGCGCACGCGCACGCGCACACGTGCGCACACCGCAAAGCGCTAACTATAACTGACATGCGCGCAAACCGAACAACACTGACTTCTCAAGTTCGAATGTGTACGAATTCACGCGCGCACACAGATACACACACACACACACACACACACACACACACACACACACACACACACACACACACACACACACCAAAACAAACTTGCGGGGACACACATACACACGCGTATATATAAATTAATAATAATTATTTTTTTATTTAATTGAATATAACATTAGCGGTCAAAATCAATAATTTGCACACGAAAGTGTCGAAGTTCAATAAATGCGGTTACTTTTTACATTTCAAAAAAAAATCATATAAATTATTATTAATTTAATTAAAATAGCAAAATTCAATAGTATTTTAATTGTAATTTTAAAAAAATAACATTTCTGATAATACAACTTACATTCGAGATAGATAATATAATTCAATTCGATTCAATTACATAATTAACTAAAACAGTACAATAAATTATACTTGACGACAGTTTAGTTAGTAACACGCTTATTCGTTATATATGTAAAATTAATTATTTATATTTTTAATCATGAAAATGTTCGAATTCAAAATTCATAAATGTGTCAATAAGAACTGTAATATAAAATTAAGGTAAAACATAACAAGTAGATATTTTTTTAGTAATCGATTATCGCACAGATACGCCCTTTACATTTATGAAAAAATATACCAAAAAAAATAATTTCTAAAAATTACGAAAATGTCACGGTATTTTTTCTTCGCAATATTATTATTATACAACGTTGACATAGCGCAATGCGCTTATTGATAATTCGTCTTGGATGTTAAAATGTCAAAATTACAAATTGTTTTCGCAGATATATATATATATAGTATAATATATATACAAGAAAATCGAATAATTATATCATACTTAACTATACGAAATATATAGATAATTACTGTAACAGATCGACTTTAACTTCGATTCATATATGTCTAGTAATATTTATATTTGATACGAGTAATTTAATATCTTTCATGGAAAAAGTTCATTATAATCTTATATATATAATATTACAGTAACATAATTAAGGTGATGATTGCATTATGGTAAACATACATACGGTGAAATTCTCATGCTTCATCACTTGCTAAGAACTTCGACTATGCGAAATTTACACAAATATTTGCCGTCGACTGCACATTGCGAATATTATGTTTGCATATTTGCCGTAAATACACATTTTATTAGACAGAATATGAACGTTTATATATGCGGATAAACTGAATAAACTATCCAATGACTGTGAATATTACATTTCCGTTTATGATCGAAATTTATATTTATAACACTGTGATTAAAAAGTAAGTTGAATTTGTTTATAAAATGTAAATTCTTTATATATTCTTTTGACAAATGTTATAAACAGTCTATAATAAAACTTTTTGACAAACAGACGCTTGACAAAAGTAATAGACAGTCCTACCAACCTAGGAAACAAAATACAATTTACCTACCTTCCTAATGCTCGGGAGTTTTAAATGACAATTTTACCTTACTTTTTTGATCACAGTAGTATATATATATATATATATATATATATATATATATATATATATATATATATATATATATATAAATATATATATATATATAAATATATATATATATATATATATAAATATATATATATATATATATATAAATATATATATATATATATATATATATATATATATATATATAAAAGTAAATTATTTAAGTACGAACATCATTAATACTAAATATACTTGGTAATTAAACTGGCGTAATTTTATATATAATTGAGACGACCGAAATTGTCGCCTATTAATAATACCATATAATTGAAGGTATTAACGTTCGAACAGACATACACACTGACAAACTAGAGAGTTTGATTATATATATATATATATATATATATATATATATATATATATATATATATATTAAAAAAAGTGTATGGATGTCCATTTCGAGCATTGAACTCGTTAGTTTTATACATGTAGCATATATAATACAATGGACGAATGACCATCTGTTTTCATCGCGTATTATTTATATACCATTATACCATATAAAGTTGAACGTATGTATTAAGAAAAATAAAAAAAAAATGTGTATATAAATATATTTATATATGGGAAATTATTTCCTTTTATGTTTTCGTTTAATATATATGATGATTTTTTTTTAAAGAAAGCGACGATCGAAAGAAAGTTGTAAAGCGCGTTAGAAAGTTCGCGCGGATCGCGGGTTGAAAAGGTCGAAACGATTGCTTAAACATTTTTTATTTTACTCATTAAAAATTATTTTTATTTGCAAGATGCAATTTTCCTTTCTATTTCATGCGACATGCGAATAAATGACATTTGCTGCCCCCCCCCCCTCATTCAATGTTTATAATAATAAAATAAAATAAAAATTTACGAGTATCGATAGAAGTGAAAATGACGTGCGAAAATTGACACTTGACTAGTTACGGACAAAAGAATGTATGATTAAAAGTTTTCGATTTCGAAAATTGTTGTTATACGTGAGAAATGACGATTTCACTAAAATTAATATTGATTAAGTCAAGATTTTTATTATTAATCATTAAAAAAAACATCTTCATTTTAAATATAATGAAATGCTACGAAATTTAACTCACATATAATAATAAATCAATTAAAACTCATAAATTATAAAAAAAAATATTTAGATCCATAAAGATTGTCGTAACACTTAACTAATGATATTATTGAATTGTATTGTTACATATAAAAACATCTAAAAAAGCTTGGGAATAATATATTAGTTCACTTATTTATAGTCATTAGATCACGTGTATAAATTCTCACGTCTCATGAAAAATATGAAAAAAAAATAATCATTAACATTTTAAGAATTATTTATGTAGTAGGAAATAAACGCAAAAGACGTATTATTTTAATTTAAGATATTATTACAATTAATTATATATCTAAAAAACAGATAATAAATAATATCAAACGCGCGGTAATTAGCTATATATAAAATTCACTTTAAAACAGTTATGAAGTCAAATAGATAAAATTCAAATAATAATAATAATAATAATAAAAATAAAAATGAAAAAACGTAAATGTATGAGACTGTTGGAGATTTTCTCATGACATTCATCAAAATCAACGGCGTGAAACCGCGATCTTAGAAGACGAATAGTCAAGTCTTACGTGGATTCCTCGACGAACATAAGCCATCAAAGCCTTTTTAAAAGATCAAACAAAATTTACAATAGTAAATCTAATATATATATATATATATATATATATATATATATATATATATATATATATATATATATATATATATATATATATATATATATATATATATATATATATATATATATATATATTAGCGTGTTCAAAGAGCAATCCTGCTCGACCTACAAAAGGGCCGCATTACAGTGATTAATGCGGCGATTATCCGCGATCGATGCCCAACGTTAACAATGCACACAGGATACAAGTAACTATGTATATTAAATCCGTGACTGAAATCTGTAAAGTGAGGGTATGCAATTTTGTTGATAGAGTTAATGTTATTACAATCAGCGATAAGCACGAGATATTACAATTTAAACATGTCTATAAAACCAATTAGAGTGCACGCGGATGATGATAACGATGTGTGTATCGAATTGAAATGCGATTTATTTATATTATAAAAACCAGAAATATGCATATTATCGTCGTATTTATTCTGAAATATATATGTGATAATGAGAATAACGTTCAAAGTGGATTCCGTTCGTTTCGATAAAATTAGATACATTGTAACATTTATATAAAATTACAAGTCTTAACAACAGTTTTACGACATTCATGTGTATCAAAGATTCTTTGTATATTTTGTAGTAAAAATCCAAAGTATTTAATAAGATATAAAATCAAAAATTTCAGGAAAAATGCCAAATTTTTTAATTTAATCGTTTTCAATATTAAGACGTCAGCTCTACATTCAAGCCATCAGACTTTTTTGAAATTATATAAAATTAATATATAATTATAACACTATAAAATTATATATAAGGAGTTATAATTCTCGCCTTCTGAATAACTCAAGGTGGATTTAGCTACTAATCCATTAATATTCATAAGCTTATCCTTATTTCTTTCGGAAACAAATGATGAGTTTACCTCCAGGATTAACAATACTAGAAACCGTAAATAAAGCTCTAAAAGATTAATCATTTTTATTATATTTTATAAAAGATGAGTTTATATATATATATATATATATATATATATATATATATATATATATGTGTGTGTGTGTGTGTGTGTGTGTGTGTGTGTGTGTGTGTGTATACGAGAGCATTCTTAATAATATCTGAAATATTTATACCATACAAACTATTCGAATAAATAAATTTATTCTGCGCTGCAACAAAATGTAAACATATTATTATAGAACATCACCTGAAAAATTTCACCGATGCACAAACGTCACATGTGACAAATTCGGAAATATTTTTTGATACGATATTATACAATAAAATAAAAATAAAAAGAGGTTCGCTGTTCGCCTTAGCCCAGTTCTACGAGGATATATAAGGAGATACGACCGAGAAGAAAAACGGTTACGTGTTTTGCAATATTGTTGTAAATATATATATATATATATATATATATATATATATATATATATATATATATATATATATATATAAACAGAGGACACGTTTCCACTTCTCAAAAGTGTAGTATATTCTCGTCACGTGTTTCAATAAAGAACACCACAAGTTGAAAAATATATGTGTACACGTTTATCTAAACTGATAAATTATTATTTCGTATTTTGCAATAAAAATATATGTTTAGATGAAGAAAATTTATAAATAAAAAAAACGCGGTGAATATGTCAACGAGTCCGCCAAATGTGACATTCGAACGGTCGATTAAATCGTAATCAAACGTGATGTAAACGTTGTTCAAAAATTGTGTATAACGAATTAGGAGATCTCGTGAGTCATTTTAGAAATAATTGCAATAATAATTACGAAATAAATATAGCAGTGTAATCGTGAATAAATTGTATAAATCTTGTTATTTTTTTTGTTTAACGATGATAATAAATCAGTGACGAAATATATTTGGATCTTGGATTTGTTTTAGTTGTAAGTTATCGAAAAATATGCCAGTGATATCACGAAAATCGTATAAATGATTAGATCAGAGGTATATAATCTATATCAGAAGTTTTTAATCGATGTTCTGCAGACTTACACAGAAAGTTTTGGTAAAATTTTCAATTTTTTTTCAATATAAAATAATTATTCAAAACTAGTCAAAATGGAATGTTTTGATTCGCATCGACGGTTTATTTACTTTATTAATTTTATTTATTTTATTAATTTAATTTTACTTGATTAATTTTAAAAATAATTTTATTTTTATTTACAAATAAAAATACATTTAATTTTAAAATGAGATTTTGGTTTTGGATAATTTGAGCAAGAGAGCTCTACTTTATATTGAAATTTTTATGTAAATATAACGCAATTGCAGTATACAATTTTTACTCAATTATTTCAATTGACCCCACAATCCGTGTAATTTTCTTTTGGCGTAATTCTGAAAAGGTTAAAAACCGCTAGTCTATGAAAGCAAGCGAATAAATTTATTACTATCAGACCACCGCTAGTATCTAAAATATGAATAATAAAGGATGAAAACTTTAAATTCATCTATATAAGCAAGCTTAGGAGCACGTGATATACTAGAGAAGATTTGGAAAAATATATTATTATTACATAAATAGGATATAATTTATTTTTGACCAAAAATTCAGATAAAAATCAAATCGCATATATATTATCAGGATATGGTATTAAAAATGTCTCTCAAATATTGCTAAAATCTTATTATAGCATAAAGAGAAAAAAAGACCAAAATGTATTTTTTTTATAAAATTAAAAAGTTTTAATTAATATAAAAAAAAACATTCCTTATATATTCATCTGATAAATCGCATTAAAAACGAAATCGAATACGTAATAAAAAGATGGCCACTTTCATGAATATTAACGACGCGAGTTTGAATAAACTTTCACAAATCTCGCTGCGGCAAATCAAAAATACAAAAGAAATATACATATATATATACTACGTCTAATAAATTGCAAAATAATAAAATTATAATTAAATGCGTAATTATACAACAAAAGCTTTTTTTCGTCGAACGAGATTAAATCGATGAAAATTGATTAGAGACCGACTGATAAATGGTAACCGATTAAAACTTCAATGTCAATTACAATAAGTACGACATTTGAAAATATTATAATAAAAAATATACGTCAAAAACATCTGAGATATATTAAAAAAAAATATCACGAAGTCTCCGCATGTTTATTAACAAAAATAATTGTTAAAATATAATAATAATACAACATACTTTCGATACCGTAATATTTAAAAATATCAATTAGAATGATACAAGTATTATATATCGAAATATAAATATACATAGGTGATCGTATAAAATATGATAAATAAATAAATTCACAAAAAATACAAATGTTAAATTTACAAAATATATATCAATAACATTTTTTTATAGTTAAAGCAGTAAAAATATATAACATTATATTTATGGAACGCGATAGTTTATCATGAAAATATAAACGATAATGTTTATTAAATAATCGTTTTCAGTGCATTTCAATGTTTAAAGTGTTTATGAAACGACAAAATAAAAATAAATATTCGATATCGGTTGGCAAATTGCACTTAGAATATTTTTCAATGGAATATTTAAATGTCACAAACAGTGGATATTTTTACACGTTTTCTTTAACTGCATTTCATAAATATTTCATGAAGTTTTATAAAAATTTACATCTATACAAGTTCAACAACACAAAACCAATTTCTAAGTAAAAAAAAAAAGAAAACGTCATAAATGATGCAAAATGTATTTTTAAAATATGCGAGTAAAGTTATACAATTTTTTTATGTGAAATAAATTTCGAGTTTAATTAATTAAAATCCTTCAATAACATTAATATTTTAAAATGAAAAAAAAATCGCATACAAAACGTTATGCGATTTTTTATATTATTATTAGTCATTTCTTTAATCATAATTATAATAATTTTATGGACACGCGTAAAAATATTCCATATATAGTAAAGTCCAGTAAGAAATTTCTATTACACAATCATATAAAAAATACTCTCGAATATATACTATTAATTTAAATCTATATATCTTTATATAGTATTAAATACACTATGAGTCATAAACAATAAATGTATAAATAAATAACCTATATAGTATAGTCACACCTTAAAATGCGATCATAGAACGATATATGCGATCATCATCTCGACTGTTGCAAAAAAAATAAAAAATAAAATAAAAAGAAACGTTAATGCAAATTAAACGAACGTTCATTGAAAATGTTATATGAATATTTTATCAATAAAATATGAAATTATATACCGTGTAATATTTTCCGTCATAATTGTGGTTTATAACAGAAATTCTGTAAAATATGGTTTTCAAAAATAGCTACGGTTCTTTATCATCGATCAAAGTCTTACAACTTCCGCGGTTATTATCGCGGTTATTTTTCGACGACGAAGCATTCTATTCATTTATACAGAAACATTATTAAAAATGAAAATACATTATTTAGATAGAAAAAGTCCTGGCGGTTAAATTCTGGAAAGTTTCTAACAATTTTCTTATCGAACAAATTATTGACGTATTATAAATAACAAAATTATATAAATTAAAATTATATAATATAATAAATTATTATCTTTGATTGAATTTGTAGTTTTTATATATAATGAAAACAAGTCAGGTGTGAAATTCATCAAAATTCAAATATGGAATTCAGTGAGTCATGTCTGTTGGAAAATGTCAATCAAAGTGTAAATGTCATCGAATAATGTTTTTCTTGATATTTATAAACTTGTATTGTGTGAAAAATCATAACATAAAAATATAGTTAAAATCATATAGCCGCAAAAAAAATTAATATAAATATATTAAAAAGAAGAAGCAAAAGTTTATAAAATTTCATAAATTTCCATTTGTAAATATATATTTATTTTTTTTAATATAAAATTGGTATAATGAATTAAAAAAACTAATGTTAAGAAATGCGGTTTTGGGAAAAACATGAAAAACCGCATACTATGATAAAAATATCATTCATTGAATAAACACGGTGTTTTTAAACATTTTTAGACGTTTTTAATATAATCCAGATTAAATGAAAGAGAACGGAATAATTTTACATAAAGGACTTTCACATTAAATATTTAAATCGCTCGATCACAATGAACATTTTATATATAATATATACATTTTTTTTATTTGTGCCTATTTTTAAAATTCGAGGGGGGGGTGTCTTATTCCTTCACCTCTGAAATTATTTATGGTAGAATATATATACAGATATATATATATATATATATATATATATATATATATATATATATATATATATATTCAATGAACGGGAAAAATGAAAGAATCAATCTTGAGCGAAAACGAGACGAGATTCAATCCACGTAGAAAACGCGACGTAAATTTATTTACAAGAATAGAGAGCGTCGACCGAAAGAAAACGAGACAAAAAAGGGCTGCAATGGGGGGTTGTTTTATAATAATTTATTTCTAAAGGGCAAAAACACGAGAGATTTAAGCGGGTATAGGAAAACGACATCAACACCGAGACCCCCATAAGAAAAAAAAAATGGCATAAAAAATGAATTTCGTTTAAGCGAAAAATAAGTATCGATCCGGAGTCATTTAAGCGTGACTTTAAGGGAGTCGTATATAAAAATATATAAATAAAAAAAACAACCCTCAGATTAAAATATAAAAAATGTATATAATATAAAAAATTAAAAATATATTTTTTTAAACGGAGTTTAATTATTCTCGAAAGAACAACCTTTGATATTTACAAAGTATAACGAATACTTTTCATAATTTAAATTCGCCGTATGTTGATATAAAAAGCATTCCCTGTGCGAAAAAAAATTGTGTATTTTTTTTCCTAATTAAAAATAAATAATTTAGTTTCTTTAAGACAAATTTAAAACTCGTTAACGATGTAAAACAAATTGCCATTATAATATATTTATATAAAAAAAAAACGTTTTCATAGAATAAAAAGTTTACCAATTTCTACGAGAGTCGCGCAATATTAAACTCGGTAAAATGTATTCGCGCACTTAGCATTAAAAAAGGCTTCGTTAGCGAAACTTTAATACGGAAACATATATATATAATAATACCGTTGCAAGGCTGACGTGATTATGTTGAAATTTATTTAGAAAAACAGGGTTAATTTTAAGTGTTTTTATTTTTTTTTTTTTTGTAAGAATGCGCGGCACTGTTAACGGACATAACCGGGTCATTGATGTTACGTCAATATTTTCATTCGAGTGTTAACGGTACGAACGGTAATATTCAATAATACAGTGATTCGTAACCGATGTGCCACAAGATAGTGATATTTGAAAAGAAAATGATTATTCTAATAAATATGAGTGTAAATATTTTAATATAATATATGTGGTCATATAAAAAAAATATTCTACTTTTAATATGAAACTTGTACGTATTTTTATACCATAAATAAATAAAATGCAATGACACATAAAATTATCTTGTGTGTCTGACGTCGACTTGAAAAATAAGATGCATCATTGATCTATTTTTCGCTAAATTATTCATGATATAAAAAGTGTAAATTGAAACGTTTATAAAATAACACAATATATTTCTAGCAAATTTTCAGACTGATCCGATTTTAAACAATAAAATAAATCTAAAAGTAAATACCTTTTTCATTCGCTTAAAACACAATGATTCGTATATTATATATATATATATATATATATATATATATATATATATATATCAGGCGTGTCAAACTCATATCATATAGTGAATCGCAATGTTCAAAAATTAATAAAAAATGATTTGATTATATTTATTAGTTTTTTTAACATTGAAAGTATAAATAATATATTAATATATATATATATATATATATATATATATATATATATATATATATATATAATTCATAATGGCTAGTGTCAACAAAAAGTTGAAACATTCCAACTACAAACGTTACAAGTTTGATAATAAAAAAAATCACTTATAATTAATATAAACTTCTCATTATAACTTTATTAAACAGAATAATATACAAATAAAAACAAAATTTACTTTTAAACATTAATTATATTTGAAATAACACATCTTGGAGAGCCGCAATTTTCGTATTAGCGAACCACATGCGGTCTGCGGGCCTCGTATTTGACATGCTTGATCCATATTGTTATCAGTACATTAGCCGACTTGATTTATATATATCTATATCTATATATATATATATATATATGTGTGTGTGTGTGTGTGTGTGTGTCATTCATTCTAAACCTAGGACAACAAATGTCATCGTCGTCAATTCAAAAAATACAGGATGAAGGGGGAACATTCGAATCCGCCCATCATTTTGCAGTCGCATTTTCCGCCCATCAACATCTCTACATATATATATATATATATATATATATATATATATATATATATATATATATATATATATATATATATATAATATAATATAATACGGTAATAGTAAGTGCGCAAATAAGGTTTTCCGCATCGTCGATTGCCAGGATCATTACCTGCCATCATCGAATGCGATTACACGCCATTGTACTTTATATAATATAATATAAAGCGAATCGTTTCTTTCGATTCGACGTAATAAATAAATAAAAAATAATAATATTACATTTATATATTGTATCGAAAACGTGGGGAATGAAATAGGAAAAAAATATATTACATATATATATGTGCCATAGATATGAAAGGGCACATAGAAAAATTTCACCCCGGTGAAAGTTAAACGCGACAGAAATATGTTTGATTGATGTCATGATTTTGACAACTGAAAGAAAGAAAGTCAAACGACATGTTATAATCAAATGAATGAGAAAATTTTATTGTTGAAATTAATTGGCGAAATATATATATATATATATATATATATATATATATATATATATATATATATATATATATATATATATATATATATATATATATATATATAGTTAAATTTAGTTCTTTATTAATATATGAAAAGATGTTTATTTCATTTATTATTATATAAAACTAAATAATAATTTATAATATATAACTTTATCATATTATATAAGAGGATTATTAATTGTATAAACTATGCACGAATTTCATTCAATGGGTCTACTCGCGTATTATACAAGTAATGAAAATATATTTAACGAATCTGTAATATCAGAAATATATACGTAATTTTTTTTTTCATATAATATATTATTTTTATGAAATTAATAACGTTAAAATAGGTATAACAGGAATCGATATCCATCAAATATTATACAATTTCCGAGAAAGTATCGTTCGTACTTTTTGAACAGAAATTTATTTTGTATGTATGTAGGTACGCATGAATGCCTATAATACCCATAAATACATAAAGTTTTTAACGTATATAAATCGTATTAACATCGATGTAAATACACAGAAATATATGAAAAAAATAGAAATTCCATTAAAATTCATATATATATATATATATATATATATATATATATATATATATATATATATATATATATATATATATATATATATAATATAAAATATTAAAAAAAAACTTTCATCGTTCATAAAATAAAAACGAAAATTTCTAGTAATATATATCAAAATGGATTTTATTAACTATCCTGTTTACAGTACAAATATCGATAAAAAATATTAATATTTACACTGAAAACGACATTTTTAATAATATCGATAAAATATATCGCAAAAATATAATACTATGTTAAAACCGTAATACTTGATAAATTGTAACGGTTATCGCATATTTACAATCTGCATTAAACGATACGTGGGATTAAATTGATTTGAACTTATATAAATAAAAGTTTATATAATCTTCGAGTTGAAATAGATCGAAATACGTGTAATATTTTATGCAATTGACGTTTATGTAATATTGCACATTTTTACAGAATATATATATATATATATATATATACACATATTTATTAATATATATATATATATATATATATATACATATATATATATACATATTTATATATATATATATATATATATACATATATATATACATATTTATATATATATATATATATATATATATATATATATATATATATATATATATATATATATATATATATATATATGAAACATTTTTATGTTTCATACATTCTGGTTAAATTCCGAAAAAAAAATATTATAAACATTATTTATAGTTATATTATAAACGTTCACGATATAATTTAATCCTCCTTCTTAATTAAAATTAATTAAGAAAATAGTTTAATCTACGCAATTACTTAAATGTTTGTTATTTGTTTTACGGTATAGCTTAACAAAGTTTTCGTAAAAAATATAGACATAACAAAAAACGAAAACATAAATTTAAATAATACACAAAATGGAGATTCTATAACTTTTTTACATTGATATTAATTTTTTGTATATGAATTCGAATCAGAAACTTATTGTATTATATTAACATACATCAACTATTTTTTTCAAAAATCATTTGGTATTAAAAATATATTTACAGCAATGATTGATTGCTTGAAAAAAATAATGCACATTGTCTCTATTTTTATTTCATCATGTTATATAAATATTATTAAAAAATATGAAGGTCGGACGGAAAATTAACGACTCAACAGCGTAAAAAAATAAATCAATGTCACAAAACGTGACATATTTATTTATGTTTACATTTATATGAAACTCAAAAAATTGGTAATTCTAGATTGTATTGCATAAAATATTCTGCACATAGAGTTGTAAAAAAAATATTATGAACACGGTGTAATTTATTATCATATTAAGACTTAATATTTTTTGATATACGGTAACATTTATGAGCAGTTTTTTTTTAATTGCTCAATAAACATATAAATCTAAATCATTTTTGACGATTACAAAATCAACTTTATACTTATATATATATATATATATATATATATATATATATATATATATATATATATATATATATTGTATTAATTTTGAATTAGTCAATCTTCAGAATTCCACAATCCTAGTAAATTTCGCATAAAATAAATTATAAAAAATCTGCCAAATAAAATTTATAATATAAATAGCGTTCAATAATTGAAAAAATAGAAAGAAAAAACGGATTTAAATTATATATAGCAATGTCGAAAAATATTACAAATGTCACGATTAATATATACGTGTCAAATATATAAAAACGTGTAATATATACAAACTGTATGCGAGAACATAGCAATAAATATTGACATCGTTACAAATTGGACAGAGTAACGACGACGTTTTACAACAATTGAAACGGACGACATAACGAGTGGGATCGAACACTTTATGATTCACAACATCCCAAAAAGAAAGAAAGAAAGAAAGAAAAAAGAAAGAAAGAAAATACAATGCATTGGAATAATAATAACAACGACAATAAATAGATTACAAACCATGCGAAAATATCGCGAAACCGAATGAACATAGGGTGAAAAACGTTCAGGGGATGAAGCTGTGCGGGATTTTAATTTACGACGTTGCGGTTCAGCGACGAAAATATATATTATCTAATAGTAAAAAAAAAGTAGAGCATTTATATAATTTTATATATAGTATTGTATAATACGGATTAAAAAGAATGATTTTTTGGGATGTGGCTTTTCGTCGTTTTACGATCGGAATCAAAGTTTTACGATCGCCGGAAGCGGCTCATTTGAAATTTTGAGGGTCGTCGTGTTCTTATTTTTTTTTTCATTATTATTTTTATTTCGCGGCATCTCGACGGCCTCGTAAAGGGAGCTGTAAAATTCGTGGATTAAAATATTTGCCCCGCAAATGAAATTAATTTCTACTAAAAAAATGTTTACGGTGCTATCTTGTTACGTGAAAATCTGGGGGGAGAGGCGATGAAGTCTATAATTTTGCAATAAAATTTCATATTTATTTTTAAATGTGTAGAAATATAGAAATATATATATATATATATATATATATATATATATATATATATATATATATATATATATATATATATATATATATATATAATGCGTAAAAGTGGTACAAAATTATAAATATATGTATTAAAATATTATTACTACACATATAAAATGTCAATGATACAAGTTGACAAATATCGAAAAAATGAAAGTATTTTAAACTTTGAAAATGTGATAAAATTCATAAAAAAAATGTCGACAAAACATAAAACTAGAAAAAAAGAAGTAGAAAAATCTCGATAAGTTGATAGTTTATGATAATCACTTTAATGCATAAAAAGTTTGTTAAAAGTATAAAGTATGAATATTCAATAATAATCAATTCTCAAGTGGAATAACTAAATATATTTTTTTTAATATGTACAGATATAAGAAAAATATAATAAAATAAAAAACAGATTCCAAATGAAACGAAATTAGGTCAAGTAAAAAAGATGAAAACTTCTATTAAAACGTATAGATTAAGAATATAAATATAAATATTTATAAAATTAGAATGAGAATTTTGATTATGTTTGAGCAGCTTAACTCAAATTTGCTCTTTGAAAAAAAATATACGTATATATAAATATAAATTTATTCGGTTTTGCAAATAAACAAAACCGCCTTTCGACGAATAGAAAGAAAAAGTCATTTCGACACAAATGCCCGTTTATAAGCTCTTTTTCTTTTTTCTTTCGACACAGATTTAAGTCCGAGGATTGCATTCATAGGTTTTCCTAAGTTTCTTTATTATTCAAACACCGCAAAGCTCATTAAGACGTGTCTTGTTTCTTTTTCACTTTTTGTTTTCAAGCGTCGTCGCTCTAAATATATAAAAAAAAGTATTAAATCGGCTAAATATAAAGTGGAAAACACAATGATGCAGTTTTAAACAGTGGTAATAAACTAAGAAAGCATTTTAATTTATATAGTACAAGTGGACCCGTGCGCGGATTCACTGATTTGTGATATTTTATATATATGATAACGTCAACGGGAGAACGTGAGTCGTTCGGCGCGCGTCGTCGTTAGCATTTTATATATTTGATTAATGCCTCAAAAGAAACGTGCAATAATAATAATAATAAATCATAAATGTGATTTTTATATTTATCAACGTAGAATACAATGTGACTGAAAAAAAATAATTCCAACAATTTTTTGAACCATCTGTATGTACTTATTGCAATAAATTGTTATTCATAGTTTAATCCGGACCATTGTGAAATAGTTCGAATGAGTCAACACTCAAAACTCATTTGTAACAATTCGACTCGGAAATGGAACAATATAGAATAATACAATGAAAAGATTTGCACACCCCAACACATCACTGATAATGAATACAACCCCATGATAATAATAATGAAAAAAAATAGATATAATTATGACTTTTAAATCGGCACGTCGAAAAAAGTCACATAATAAAAAACACACCCTCATAAAAAATGTATACATGATATAGAATTATACGTGAAGGGTTAATCTAACCCTTTAAGCGTTGTGATTTTGCCGGACAACGCGGCTCATTCAGTTAAAAGCTAATCACGTGAGCATAATAAACAGTCCACTGCATTATTATGCATTTAGCGTAGAAAATGTATGCAGCTTTGCATAAACGATTCGAATATAAGTTTATATAATGGTAAGCGACAATGCGAGATTGTGAACGGTCAGTTCGTTCGAATGTATCCTTCGGCTAACCATCTGTCCAACCGCCCCCCCTTCGATGTAAAAAAAATATATATAAATTTAAATATAGCGTGCCCTTTGACCTGCGTTTTGTACTATTTGTTGCTATCGCTGGTTCCATTGTAATTTATCACGGTTTCGCTATTTCGAAAGTGCTTTTAATGAATAATCGATTTTTACATACAAAACTAATTGACATTTTAAAAACGTTAACTTTTTTACAGTGCGAGTATAAATTTTGCACCTGTTCTATCCTAGCTAGTGTGATTAACGTTTATAAATAGCGATAAAAATAAATTTAAAAAATATGTGTATTAAATAAAGGTTTAACTAGATTTAAATTAAAATATTTTTATGTATAAAAAGTGTAATGATCTGTATTGATGAATTAAAGAAAATAGTAGATGCTTAGCAAGCCATAGCCAAATAAAAATTTACATAATATAATAATTATCAACCTTCAAATATGAAGGAAAAAATTAATAAAAATTAAAACAGAAGATTTATAGTTGAAAATTTTTAAAAAATATTATCAAACCTATTACTAAAATTAACATAGAGAAACTTTCACTTTTCTATCTCATTAACAATTCACAAAAGATAGACAAATTTCACAAAAGTTTTAACAATGTATGTATATATTTCCGCACTTCCTCGACACAATCTCTTCAATTTTCGACAATCAAACATGAAAATCTGTATGTAATTGTGCCTAATTAACTTTTATATAACAGTTAGCTAAAATATCGTTACGCTCAATTAACACACGCACAAACATTAATGATAACTGAAACTTTCAAAATTGAATTATTACCAAGAACGTCGAAGTAAATTATACGGAACATTATGCGATCATTAATTCTACTAAAACGAAATAGAAAGTATTATTAAGATCAATCGTAATAAATCTATTCGTAAGAAAGTTATGTAAAAAAAAGAAAGAAATACGCCATAATCTCGTCAAGAATATAAAAAAATAACGGTAAAGTTTGAAAAATACATAAATTTAATAAATATATATTTGTGTAAAATCACAATTTATATATTAAAGAGTGAGTTAATTTTGAAAATTGCCCCTTTTATTTATAAAATAAATGCATTCGTCAAATAGAATAATAAATAAATTTGTGCAATTTGCATATGCACGCCCACTTTTTTCATAGATTTTTTCAACGAGGGTTACAAATATAAATGCAAAATAATTATTAATTATTAATAAATAACAACTGGTCACGTCAATCTTAAACGATTTTAAATTAAATTATATATAATTTTAAAAATTAGTCGAACGTAAAATAAAATTTGATCACAGATAGAGAAATAACTCGAATATCAAGAAATAAATTTAATTATTTTTTTCCACACGCAGATAAATATGTATATAGAAACGCATTATTCATGAATGATATATATATATATATATATATATATATATATATATATATATATATATATATATATACATAAAAAACGTGATTTAGACAAAGATTGCGTGCTTTAACTGTGAGTGAATTTAGTATGCACGTGATAATAATAATAATAACAACAATAATAATAAATGCAATTATTCAGTAAATACTGTATTAAAAAAATGCAGTACGAATGCAGTTGTGCAGTTGCATTTGTCGCGGTAACGAATTATGTGCCCCACCTCGATAGACAGAACACCTTTGGTCATTATCGAAAGGGCCACGAGCACCTGGCATTGTTCGTGTTAAATGCTTCAATGGATAAAAAAAATAAATGCGTGGACTTTTCGAGTGTAGGTGTAGTGCACTTGGATTCAGAGAAAATAAAAAGAGTGCACTCTATCATTAAAAGTGTGATAATTGTGAAGTTGATCTGGAAATAGTAGATGAAATAATAAATGATTTATTTTATATATATATATATATATATATATATATATATGCGTTATAATTCAAATTAAATTTTATATGTTGAAAAAAATGCGTTTAAATAATATAAATCGATATTGAATATAAAAAAGGAAACACTTGAATGTTTAAATCAATAAATTCGTTTTAACTGTATTGAGATGATCACAACGCACGAGTTCGAACTTGCATTGTTGTCATGTATGATTTTAAATAAAACATATTTTAATTTAAAATACAACAGAAATACAGAAAAAATGTGCCAATTTTTTTATAATAAAATAACATATATGGTATAGTAATTGAGTGAACAATTCACGACTGAACTGTAGTAATAAAATATACTTTTAGTATCATATTTTGGAAATGAAATAAAGTAAAATTATGATATTAAAAATTTCAAATAAATTATATAAATATTATTATATACTAAAGATATATAAGAATCTTGAATTATCCAATTATGTAATTATTTTCATAGAAATAAAATATTTTCATAAATAAACAACTTATAATATTTATGATAAATAAAAAACGAGTTGAATTTCAGTAATAAATTTCATTTAACGATACAATAATTCATATACATCTCTGTTAATTTACGTTTTGAAAACATAAACCCATATGATATCTAAAAAAAAAGAATAACCCACAAACGAGTCACGAGCAGCGGTTTAAAAATTACCAGACTCTGTGACATGAAGCGTACTAAAAGTGGAAAAATAATTGGGATGTTTACATCACAAATTCATCTAAAAAATTAAAATAAAATTCATATTACAAGCGTATAACGTTTTTCGACTTAACAACGCAAACCACGACTCCTATTATTACCGGTTATTATGGGCTTCCTCTAGAATCGTAAGAGTCGTCAAAGCAAACCGTGATTAGGCCTATTCAAGTGCATTATGAATATATATATACAGGCATATAAGAAAAGTGACATGATGCAATTATTTCAGAGTCATAAGTATGATTCACGGTCATATAAAAACGAAATAGAAGAGGGAAGTATATGGAAAGAAAAAAAAACATCACCATAATCTGGAATTAAGATAAAGGGAAAATTGCATCAACTTTGAATGGACGCCACGAGGGGAAGTCGCTGATTAAACAGACACCCTTAAAAGCCGTCAAAATATATAATATAATAAAATACAAAGAAAAAAGTAACAAGATAAAATGAATAAGTAAATTTTGCAATTACGTCTCATTTTATTTTTAGACGACGTGATGTACTGATTTTTCCTCGAAAATAATAGATGAATCATATGCATTATTTTTCTTTTATTTGTTTGACAGAAAATAGAGGAAAAATTAATGTGAAATTTTAAGGATGTATATTATGTTAAAATTATTAGAAATTTAAAATACCGTATACATGTTTAATAAGTTCAATTCGTCAATATTAAAACATACAAGACGGGAGACACATTACCGTTATTAAAAAAAAATAATATTATGTATTATTCATAAATTACGAGACAGGAAAATTCTATAACCTTTATTTACCCCCATTATTTCTCCACCCCAGCCCCCATAACCAAGGACGTTTTCTTATTGAGGAAAAAAATAAACCTCGAATATATTTGTTTCAGGTTTATACGATATCTGTTTTACTTTAATCTTTTAAATTTACGATATCCTCAAGGATTCAATTATATGTAAATTCAATGTTGAAATTATTAAAATTTATATTATTATTCTTTGAATTTTGTTAGAGATGAAACATCGTATATTGTTTATTTATTATAATATTTTCCTAATTTTCTTTTATAGTAGAAATTCTGATTTGCATAATATCTTTGAGTGTACAATCAAAAAATATATAGTTATTAATTTACATCCAATCAATTTCAGATAGTAATAATTTCAATTGAATTTGAAATGTTATTAATTATTAATTTATTATACGAAACTAAATCATTTGAACGAGTGCTCAAAGCGAATTTTGATCAAAGCAAGTTAAGAAAGGTTAAATTTATGAAGCAATCAAACAATAATTGAATAGACACCGTATAATTATTTAATATTGATACGTGATAAATAGTTTAAAAATAAATTGAATATAATAATTCAATGATAAAACCATTACTTAAACATTATTCAAATTAAACCGAACATTGTCGGTGACACAATGTGAAAGACGCGATATAATCTAGTCGATCGATGATGTTATCGCGGAATGGTTCGGTCATAATTAAATTTAATGCCACTGCATTGACGCCATTATCATAATTATATATTTGTACACTATAATATAATATAAATATATATATTTATAAGTGCTATATGAATGGAGTCGGTATAGAGTGCAAAACAATTGGCACGTTGCGCTATTCAAGAGAAACACGAGCCGTATCTAATGCTTTTTTCGCGCCGAGTTTTTATTGTTCTGCGTCGGCTTTGTTCCACAAATTGAATGATGAGGATTTACAGGAGAAAAACACACCCTGCAGCCAAAAAAAAAACAAAATAAAAACGAACGATGGGGTGTCGTAGTGTTTGAAAAATTTAGATAGAATTTAGATATGAGAGGGTGTAAAAATATTTTATATTATATATATAGTATTAGAGAAAAAAAGATCGACGGGTGGGCGCACGAGTCTCAAAAAAGAATAAATATATATAATGAAGATAATTGAGATATGTTATATAATAATAATCTATAATTTATTTAGTAGAATTGAAAGAATATTTAATTAAGATAAAGCTCGGTACGTGTAGGAGTTTAGGTCGTCTGGTTAAGTTAACCCTCTGGAAACAAGGTCGAAAACCACCCCCATAACGTATTAAATTGGATTATGTTAACATGTGACATTTTTGACACGGCATGCACTATGAAAATAGAATTTGCTCTGTTTTCATTAATAGCATCGTAGGATATTTTAACAAATAATAAAAAATATTATATAATGAAGCGTGTGATGTATATTTATATGAAATCGAATATAAAATAATATATTTAACATTTTCGATGCCACACGGCATAAGTTATAAACAACAAGTCAGAACCTGAGACCGCGCGTCACAAATTTGAGTTATGGCTTGAATTACTTTAAATCTCGATAAGAAATTATACAATGACTATGCCTTTGTCATCGTCTTAAATATGAATCATTGGTCTGTTAGAAAAAACTAATGGCTCAAATATGAGTCGTTGGTCTTTTAAAACAAAAATCGAATGGCTCAAATATGAGTCGTTGGTCTTTTAAAACAAAAACCTAATGGGTCTAATATGAACCGTGTAGTATCGAGGAAAGTATTAAAACGATGCACTATTGAGTTTTATTAGTAACTACACTTTTGTTAGTAAAAAATATAATCAAATTTATATTTGATATATTACCAATGATCGATTTTTTAATAATACAACCGTTTTTATATTTCGAAATCACCCTATGGGATCTAAGTACATCGACAATAAAAATAATGTATGTTATTAATAATATACGACCGGTACTTATAAACGTATTCGAGAATAATTCAAAACGTTTCTAATGCAAATATGAAAAAAGGTATGCCTATAATTTTGCGCTTTAAACGCAAAAAAAACACCTAATTAAAATTCAATAACCGTTAACGAATAATAATGGCGACAAATAGAAACGGGTGCAATTCATGTCATAAAAAAAGTGACGTGCGCCCACTTTGACTTTAAAATTTATATTATTATTGTATATACCATACTTTTGTATGAAAAAGAGTGAGAACGAAAAACGCGTTACACGTAGACAAACATACAAACAAATCCACGGGCCTTGAACTTTAAATAAAATATATAAATTGTTTATAAGGAAGGGGAAATGGAACTTTTTTTTCGTGCATTCGTTGGATCGCCCATACTAGGAAATGGGTAACTAGTTTCGCGATGAAATGTCATAGTACGAAACGTTCTCTAACAGACCAACCCCACCAAGAATAGACAAAAAGTACTATTACTCCATATAAAGTCCACGTCAGAGGTAAACAATCGTATACAATAATAAAATAAATCATTAATATATATAACAGAGTTTAAACATTGATAGATAATGATTAAATATATTCAATTATAAAACAATATATATATATATATATATATATATATATATATATATATATATATATATAATAAAATAATATCATAAGAGTATATTTTATATATACCATAAAATTTTTGAAATAATTTTGATCTTTTATATTTTAGTACTTGCAATATATCTTATAATAATGGCGATCTATAGATTGGAACGTTCCAAAGTAAATTTATTTTTAATAATATAAAATTTATTATCACCATTACTTTAAAAGAGAATATAACGTAGTAAATACAGAATATATATATATCTAGTGGATATGGTCGATGTTTCTTCTTTTTCGTTCCATGTTGGAAACGTTCTTTCGGTCCTAAGACTCCATTGGCTAAACACTTCGTCATTTTCTCAGTTGGTTCATACGCCGTGAACAACAAAGCCTTTTGCACCATTACTTAACATAAATGGCTAGCCTTAAATAACCAATCCCAATTCACGTGGATCTCAAATAATTCTTTTAACTCATACTACCCTACATATATATTTAAAACGAGGTCCAAAATTTGGACCGCAATCTTTAGATTTGCAACAACTATTCAGTGATATTTACGTGTACATACACACATACACACACGCATACGACAAATAAAAAATAAGTAAAGTCGTAAGGAGGGGCCGCAACTCTTGATGTTCTTCGCGTGAAAAAAAAGGGGGCCGCACCGTTTTCGACGAATGCTGTTAACTCTTCGTATATAGGGAAAGTCGCCGATATGGCGAGGGTAGTTTTGCGAACGCGATACTTTACACTCAATTTTTAATGTACCACCCCTTTTCGCAATTTTTACAAAGATACTTTTTTCTCGTATTTTCATTTTTTTATATATTGTATATATTATATATACAATACATAGTGACGAAAGAGAAAAAAGGCAGAAGTCAAATGGCGGATAAATTTCAGTGCGTATTTTCGAGCATCATTTGAAACATTTCAAAAAAAACATACATTTTCATATAAAATTATATTTCGTATTTAAATAAAATACGTATATAATAAATTTAATTATAAAGCGTCGTTTTGTTTTTAGATACTGTTATATAATAAAAATTAATTAAATTTACGGTATTTTAAGCTATTTAATTTAAATTTATATCGTAATATAATATAATATGACCGACAGCAATTCTGCTCGAATCGATTGTGATAGAAATTTTATAGAATACACACACACACACACATATATATATATATATATATATATATATATAAATATATTTTCAATATAAAGCGTTAAACTCTATTTTAATTAAAATCTGTATTCAACGTTCGAAAAACGGACCGTATTATATATATATATATATATATATATATATATATATATATATATATATATATATATATAATGAATAAAATTCGTTTGCATAGATTAAATCTAATAATAATATAATGTTTACTAGTTTCCCAAATGAAAAAAAATTAAGCGTGAAATATTTGAATATAATTTATAACGCATTTCGGATTCAAGTTTCAAACCTTTATTTAATAAAAATATTCAATATTTTTTTTTGATTCGTGATCTTTTAATAAAAAATATTTTCATTCATGTCTACATATATTATATATATAATGAAATTTATTATAATAAACTTTTACTATACACAAAATTCTATACTAAATAAATAAGTTGCCAGTCAATGGTATAAAGTTGTTGTTTCAGACAAACATAAATTGTGAAAAATACGTTAAATATATATTTATATAATAAAACAAAATGAAATATAATAATAAAAACAGACTCGACAATGCGGCATGAAACAATAAAGCCACACAATTCGGAGTCGGAACAGAAGAAAATCGCAACAACACGAAATAAAACACATTTTTGTAAGACGCCATTGCGGAAAAGGCGAGAAAACATCTCATGAAACCATAATATGAAATGAAAAATATTTATATATATAATACATATATATATATATATATATATATATA